>JAVJAQ010004209.1:0-225555 GCA_032362365.1 Zygogramma bicolorata
TAGGATTCATTCTTCATCCAAGTACATTCTGATTTCAATTGGTTTTGTCATTAGATCTTCAATTCTCAACCGTTTATAATCTTTAAAGTTCACCAATTCTTTTGCGGATGGTAGTCACAACATTCTGAACATTCCAACGTGTGTAATTATATAATTGAATCTTTCTGTAAACCAAATTTCACATTATTCACCCTGTTTACGAGAACGAAGACTATTTTGAGAGAACGTGAATTGGCACCCCTTTATGGAATGGTTTCCACTTTCACACCAAATGTTTGAATAATTCTTATGACTCCTAAGGCGAATTTGGTGAAAGCATAAGCACAATGCATAAGAGACATGAGACCTTAATTTTGTTGTTCGTTTGCTATGAACCCTGATACCAAAATAGTTCTTTTCTCGTCGAGTTTGCAATCAATTCGCTCTCTCATTTCGTGACCTGTTGGAATAGTATTTCCTGCAAGTTTCGAATTCAAGTGGCGAATACCAGATTGAAGTCGATTTTCAGGTGAAAGCTCTTCCAAACGTTTGTGAAGTTATCAAACGCATCCCATAAAAATTATTATTCTCATATGTTATAATCATTACTTCCTTCAATGCAAAAACTGATGAAAAAGTTGAACTCTAGGTAACCAAAACACAGTATTACAGCGATTATTCGCTTTTTCTCAACGGCGATAATTCTGAAAAATGGTTAGCGATAATTCTGACAGGTGTCACAGACAACCATAAAAAAAATATACTCAAAAATTTTATATCGATTATGATTCTTTATGAATAATGTAATAATCGAAAATTGGCACGAGAAAGCGAACTAATGGGGTAGTGACCTAGCACTCTCGATAAATGCTCATGTTGGAATTTCCCGTTATTCGGGTAATACATTTATTTTAATTAAAGAATTGATATTTCGTTCTCAGATCCATGAATTCAGCAGTGAATATTTCAGGAAACAATCTTCATGAACACTACTCGACCTAAAAATTGTATCAAACAGGTGTCCATTTTTCAAAACTCGAACTTTTTGAGCAATACCAATCGAGCAACCAGCAATAGATAAAACCGGTCGTCCTATGGACTTGTGGTTTATCATGCTGTTGCTTTCTTGGTATTGCTCAATAACAAAGTTTTCATTAAAAAATAAAAATTAATCAAAGGTAATACCACGAGTCCTTCGAATTTAATCGATAAATTTTCATTTTCCACAAAAACGTTTTTATTTGGCAAAAGTTTGACAATTGATTGGTAAAATCACGAGTCCGTAGGACGAGTGATTTTATCTAATTTGGTTTGTTTGAATGCTTTTGTCTCAAAATAAAAAAGTTTGAGTGTTTCGAAAATGAAGATTTATCTTATTAAATTTGAAAAACGAGTTGAATTTGGAGATTATTTTTGAAAAAATAGAAGGAAAAACAATTCAATTGATCAGTATTTCATTTACATAAGAAGGAAAGGAGAATAGGTGAAAATTTTAAAAATTTGAAATGTCAAACAACGATGTATGGCTTCTATGATCCAGAAGAGATATGATGCTTACGCAGTGCGTATGAAAATGCTTGCTGACGATACCAAGAGATGGTGTCACACCTCTCATTGTACAAGGTTGATAATTGAAAATTTCTTATGAAATGAAAATCGCGCCGGAAGGAACATAAAATCATTCGTTATATCGTTGTATCAAAATCTTCATACAACGGTTTCTTCTAATACCACAAAAAATGAATTGTATTTAATAAAAACTAATTGTACGCCATCTTCATTTGAGTTCAGGAAACCTTTAATATTTGAATCGGTCGTTCGCTATATCTGTCATAAAGTTGGGGTTATGAGCTATTCACGTGGAGTGTTCATTGAAATGTGTTGTTTATGTTATTATTATGCTGAAGTGAAAAGTGAGTGACTATAAATAATAAGGTAACTCTTCATTCATGATAATTTATATAAATATGAGCCAGTTCAATAGAATCGACGCGGTAAACCTTATAGTTTTGACAGTTGAAAGGTAAACAACGTTTTATCAAGAAGGACCAGGCAGTTTTATCAGTATAATACCGAATGATTGGCCAGAATAACCATCGAATAACCCGCTTCTATTGGTTGAAATGCCAAAAACGTCACTTTTTGACCAGTGAAAAAAATAATCGGAAAAAAATTTGAGGTCTTGTGTTATATTTTCGAAAATTATCACATCAATCTACAATTTCATCCTGTTTTTGAATGCTCCCAATGAGTCATAGGAAGCTGTCAAAAATATAAAAATCAGAGCCATTTGTTAAATGACGCGATATTAACAACGAATCGAAAATAATAAGATAGAGGTATTCATTGAGGTATTTATTCAAAGAAATTACATGGTATCAAAATGTCAACAAATATATACTTCTGAAAGAAGTATATTCGAAAAAAAAGTCGAGGTAATATTTACGATTTCTTGGGAGGATAGCAATAATTCAGAATTAGGAAAGTAGGGATTCAACAATATCATTTTGACAAATAATAATATGTTCCAGTTTTCTAAGCTACAGTCAGGTCTGCAAAATTGAACTTTATGATGAAATAGTTTTTTTTTTAAAGGTGCATCAAGACATTCTTTGATTTGCTTCAGTGTAACTAATATAATGAATTAAAAAAGACGAACCTAAAAACAATCGAGATTCATATATACACAGCTAGCCATTTCGAGAAAGTTGTTTTTTGTATGTTCCTAAACTTTTCATTAGAGTATTGAATACAATTCAGATTGAAGATTTCAAAAAAGATCAAAACTTAAAGATTGAACTGAAAAGCATATATGGAAACTGTTTCCAAACAAGTACCCCCTTTTTAGGAGAGCATACAATAAAATAAAGTTCGCTGGATGATGAAATCAAATTAAGACTATAAAACAGTTCACAGAACCGAAATACATACGAAAAAAAAGGAACATTCATTCAAGCACTAGCACTACTTCCATCACTTTCGTCTGAACTAGAATCTTCCTCATCATCCGAAGAACTCGATGAGGACTCTTCTTTCTTATCGTTGTTCATCGCGCCCTGTTTCCTGGCCATTATCTTTTTGTATTCCGAGACAGTGATCTTCTTGGGCATGATATCCCTCAAAAAGTTATACCTTTCCTCCGAGTGCACTACTTCTGCAAGATGCTTATAGTCCAATTTTTTAGCTTTATTCGCTCTGTTGTAAGCTTCCAAGGCTAGAGTTCTTATGAACAGCTCGGTCGCTTTGCACATCAACATGGAGGATTCTCTGTCGACTGTATCGACGTCTGAGGAACTTTTCATAATGGTGTTTATCCTTGAAACGGGCAAATGTGCCTTCCTTGCGGGGTTTCCTACAGACATTGTGACTTCGGTTGGTTTAGGCTTCGACTTCTGGAGAGAAAAAGAAAAAAAAATTACTCATACCATATTCATTTTTTCAATGAAATATTTTAGAACAGATTGATTTATATTTTGAGGTACATGTTATAATAAATCAAGCACTTTTTATCTGGAATTTTATTAGAACAGGAATAAGTCATTCTCCATTAACTCATACATTCAATGAGGTTTTATAAGGTATATTGAATTTAGATGATTCGTCTTCGAAGTTCAATCACAATAAGTCAGTTATCCCCCACATATTTCTTGTTTTCTTTTAGTCAAATATCATTTGAAAGTTTCCTAATTTTCAACTGCTTTATCACTTGAAACTAAGAGTCATCCTATATCAAAGTTCAGTTCATACATATTTGTTTTGTTTATTCGACAGAAATAGTATTCCTCCCACACATTTGCTTCTTCTGGAACAGTGGTCTTCTTGGTAGGTTATCCTTAGTGTCTTCAATCTGATCATGATCAGCGGGGCAGATATAACTTGAGAATTTTGTCCAGTCTTTTTATTTGAGGAGTACTGAAATAAATTGCCATTGAGGTGTTTCAATATTTTATTCGTTTCTTTAATTCTCAGTCAATTTGTAGTCTCCATGTTTTGCGCTCATTTCCTGTGCTGGGTATTCTTAGAATAGTTTCGATTTGATTCCATTATTCTTCAACTATTTTCGCACACACCATTCAAAATTGGTTCCATCCGTGTTACTCAGTAATTCGATTCTAGTCAATTTTTGTTTCTTTCATGATGGGCTTCAGTTGTTCACTATATCTGGGCAACAGTATCTGCTCATTAGTGTTGGGGTTGGATAGTTCTTCAAATATCGTATAAATGGCTTCTCGCATTCAGAAAAAGTGTTTCTCTCCTATTCACTGCGTCATAGTAGCTATGATTTGGTGCAGGAAAGATGTTCACAACATTTGAATCTTTAGTAACGTAACATGCATATATCATTTTCAACTGGATGAATTCAGAACAGTCATCATGCGAATATTCTGTTGGTATTATAAATACTTTCGTTTTCAATCAGCTTTTAAGTATTCCTTTTCTTCATGTCCTGTTCTTTCTATTGTCGATCATTAAGTAGGTGGAATTGAAGAAATTTCCAGTTGTGTAATTGCTAAATTATAAAATCCAAAATATCCGTACCATAGTTGTTTATAACTATTTCGATAGGTTAAAGTGTAAAATGTGAATGAGATAACTTATCAAGGCACGTACTTTGCTTAAAAACAATTTTTAGTATATAATCAAGAAATTGCTAATCCAATATCTTTGGAAATAATCAGGTTGATTACAAAAATCAACTGGGATAATGATTGGAATATAATAATGAAATATATCTACGATTTCACACGAAATTAGAACCCTCTAACGTACGGAGAGGGAACAAAGGCAGAGGAGTTGAGAATTCGTGTTGGTGGTGAATTTCTGTTCAACAGAAAACTGATCTAGTAAAAGCATGACCAAATTGGGACTGAAAAGTGTTATTCGAACAATCCTTCGACTGGGCAATAATCCCGGTGTCACCAAATGAACCATACTTATATTCTCACTGAAACGGCCAGCCACCATTTTTTTGGTATCTACGTGAGATTTCAAATACGATGGTAATATTCCGAAAAAATCGGTTTGCGATAATCACAAAATAAATCTTGAGCGTCGGAAGAATTTGCCTCAACCAAGGCAATGACGACTTCGAGGTCATCATAATGATAATATTTCACATGAATATGGCGGAATGTCACCACCTGTCGATTTCCCGAGTGAATTTTTTACGATCTAGATCTTCTCTCCAGCGCTAGAACCATTATAATGGCGTTGAGATGTTTCAACGCATAAACCACTGGACCAAAAAAGTTGGGCGCCAAAACAACAAAAATCATATTTGTTTGTTTGGATGTTTTCCAGAAATGAATTCACAATCGAAACGCTCCCATTGGCGAGTGCGGGTGAGGGGTTAACAACTCTTTCAGTAGGTGTACGTCTTCGAATTATCAGTATTTCAGTACAGTCATATTCAGATTCAGTACTTGTTTAATTATCAATTCAGTATTTCAATCCCTTTTTCTGTATTTCAGTCCTCGTTTCAGTTCGTGTTCAGGTCTTTCAGTACTGCCTTATATTAATTCATTTCTTGATATTTCAGTATGGTGTACAAATTCTACAAGAGTTGTTAACCCCTCGGCATAAGCCAATAGTTACAAAATATATTTGCCCGCACAAGGCACTTTCTGGGTGCAGTCGTAAGAAGAGGGAAGTATTAAATTATAAATTTGATCTCATCATCACTACATTCAATTGTCCAAAAACCAAATTCAGCGAATGTTCATTTCAAATTCTTAGTAAAATTGAATAAGAAATCATATTTTTCTGAAGATTTCTTGTTTATAGATTGGTACTGTATCTCCCTAGTTATATCCATGAAGCAATTGTTTTACCTAGTTACTTGCTGTCATTCAGTGTCTCGTCTACTTTGAAAATGAGTGAAAACGAAGAGATTTGTGCTGCAGTACGCAACTCGAGGATAAGGCCAATTACGTGCACTCGCGGATTACCGCACTCGGCTACTTATCTTCCTCGTTACATACTATACTATTCCATTACCATTCGTAAAACGATATCTAGCCAGAATAAATTATTTGTTAAGATGAAATGTGCTCTGTAATTGCACACATTTGAATATACCCGAGTCCGAGCCCAAATCTCAGTCGATTATGGAGAAAAGGCTTCTTCTTGAGGAGTGCATGACGCTAAACTCCTAGTTTCTTAATCAACTCTTTCGTTTATACCGAGATAAACGTATTAGTTGACGAAATGAAGGTTATCGAGTATATATTTGAAAACCTCAGATGAGTCTAATTCAAAGCGATGCAAGAACTTGTAACGTAAAATTAGTAAACACTGTAAACACACATATATAGCTACTTCTCTGGTCCGGAGAAATCAATAATAGCATATGATTCGTGCTCGCAATGAAATGTGGAATGACAGCAAAATATTACAATGTAGATAGGGATACTTAACTACTTGTGTTGTCTCAATGACTTCAAACAGCAAAAATGTTGCAATATTTTCGATAGCACAATACATCAACAAACACTATTGAAATGCCATTTTCATCTATGGAAATAAAAAAAATAAACCCCGCCCTACGTTCGTATAGCTGTTTTTTTTCCAATTAAGTTAGCTGTTTATGTTTAGTCTTTCATTTTTCTTGTGGAAGATTATATACCCGATCCTACATTGAAAATTGGGGAGGGGGAGTATATGGTTAATGGAATCTAATGGTCCAACCAAATTTGTGAAAAACTTATTCATAAAAAAGTTATAGTGCTGATTTACCATGGAGTTTGCGGCACACAATATATTTTACAATTGGAGAGTTTCTAATGGACGATTTTGTTGCTACTTAAGTCATGGTCTTTCAAAATGATTTTCTCAAATACCCTCGAGCGAATTCAATGGGTTTGTAGAGGCTAGAGGATAATTAAAGACTGACAATTTCAAATTTTCAAACCAGAACCAATTGGAGTCTTAATATACTTCAACAAAGAAAAATTCCATAAACAGTCTGGGCATTTTTTGACTGATTTAGGTGGATATTTCACTATGCTTGGGAAAGATGACTGAAATTTATATATTTAGAAAAAATTGATGTAATGCCCATAGAGTGGAGGAACTCTTTGAACATAGAGTAAAAAATCCGCAACTGAATAACGGAATTAGGGAATGTAATCAATCCCGTGTTACGGGATCCCGGAAGAAGAATTCCGGGTTTGTGAAAAGTCAACCCCGGTATTTTCGGGATCTGAAATAAGTATATTTCCTCTCCAAGAAATATTCCAATTACAATAATAATAAGACCTATCGACATAAAGTTATGATCGGCAACAGTGCGTTCAACTCCGTTCACAAAAAACAGATCATATTATATCAGTCAGAAGGTCAGAAGATAGAGATAGAACTGGTTCGTTATTATCTAGTGCGTAGTCGCATACGTCATACCTGAATATATTTTTTGAAATAGATATATTGCCAAATCGTGATAACTTCATAACATATGGAATCACATAAAACACACCAAAAAAGTAGGAAAATGCTTCAGAAATGACTTTTGCAAAGTCGGTATTTACATTCCAAAATATCAGTATTTACAAAACAACTCGCAAAACTATCAAGATATCAGCTGATGCTGATTCCTTTTTCAAATCAATTTGATTACGGTAACGATGATTCGTATGTTTACTGTTATCATTGTGGAGAGAGATTTTTGGAAAAATTAATCTAAACGAATTCAACCGTTATTTGTTGTATACGTAAGTATATTCCAGGGTGAGGGCAAAATCTGATTTTTATTAAAAAAATCAAAAATCATTTATATTTTTTTCAAATCACGATTTATTTGATTTTTTTTCATTTTTTTTATTTTAATATAAAATTTGAACATTTGGATTTTTTGAAATTGTTGTTAATTATTTTAATGTATAAGTCTGAAAATTTTGATACAATTTGCGGCTCAAAAACTTGTGACAACGCATTTGTCGCGCTTCTTGCAAGAAAATTCTTGTCGCGATTTGTTTTCCGTGTCCTATACACTCGCTATACAGTGCAGAGTGAGGCACGAACACGAACGCGTTTGTTGTGCTTTTTGCAAGAATATTACTGTCGAGGGTTCTTTTCCTTCTCAACCTATAAGTTGACGTTGCCCAACAATTTCACGCATTTCGCTAGTTGTACACTCTGATATTAGAAACAGATTAGGCATAGAAAATGTAAGGAAACTCGTGTTTTTGTTTAAATTGTATAACAAAAATGAATAGACTGAAAATATACAGTAATAAAATTTACGTTTAGTTTAAGAATTTGGAATTATGTACTTCCTTTTTGTTGTTTTTGCTAAAAGCAGATACTCCTTTTGATCTTCGAGAAAACTTTTATATTATGTTGTTATCTGGTTCTGAATAAAAAAAACAAAAATTAATTCAAATCATGATTTTAATTTTAAAAATCAAGCGATTTAAATCATGATTTTAATCACTTGATTTTAATCAGCCCAGCCCTGATATATTCCAATATTTTTGAACGATATGAGAATGATATATGTATGTTGTCAATATATTTTCGAAAATGTTCTGTAGAAGACGGTAGAAGAGGTAATTATATAACCTGAATTTTTATACCTCAAAACCTTCTATTATCACTTTGATAATGAAAAATCCCAACTATGATGAAGAGACCTTTTAAAGTTTTCAATTACTGGGTTAATCCCAGAAATATAACTGGGGAGATTTTTGTAAGGAGATACTTTCTATTTTCCAGAGTTCCAGATGATTTCATTATCAACTAGATGTGTATATAGTACAAAAAATAAATAAAAAAAATGAACGCATTTTTTGTCCTCATCACTAACAAATATTTTCGAACAGTTTTATGTCAGACATAATGGTTAGGGCTTTCGCGGTCGAGGTTTTCAGTATAACTTCTTTTTAGGGCTTCGCGGCCGAGGTTTTCAGTCTAACTTATTTTGTTCGGGCTTGAAGGTCGTCGTTTTTTGAAATTTGGAATTTCTTCCTGACGTTTTGCTGGCGCGAGTGGCTAGCTTCTTCAGAGGTTCATACATCTAGAGATTGAGTTCGAAGACTTCGTAAAGCGTAATTACTTTAGAAATACCTGCCGTCATGATGTTTGTTATTCTTGAACTTCTCAAAATGAGATTCCATATTCGATTGAAGTTCACAGCTTCTTTTTATCTGTATAAATGATCCGTGTTTTCGTGGAAGCAATAGAGATCCAAAAACACACGAATAATTTCAAACGAATATGGAATCCCATTTCAAGCAGTTCAAGAATAACGGCAGGTAGTGCGTCAATTGATATTAATAATAATTCTCTGAATCGAGATAAAATGATTACGGCAATCAATACAATGATGATTCTCCGAATCCAGATAAAGTGATTGGCACTCGAAACTACCTACGCATTACGAAGTCGTAATACCCAGTCATCGGAGTCAAACTCAAGATGTATGGTGATACTTATTGAGGGGTAACAACGTTGCAAATATCAATCCTGAACTATAACTATACGGAAATATATCTTGTCAATGAGGGCAGGAAGGCAGAAAAAGGCGTCAATTTCGGCTATTTCAACGATTTTTACGAGTTTAATTTGGAACATTTTTCAAAATTACTTTGTGTATTATATCGAGTGGTATATATAGATCATGAAACGAGACTGAAAGTTTCACTCTGGAACACATGTTTTTCATTGCATGGAGACCCTGAAGATCATATTATTTGTAGATGACATAAAGCTTCTGCCCTCGTTCCAACTGAGTATATAATCCCTTCAAAAATACTAAATATGAAACTTTCACAGAAACCCGAGCAAAAACCTCGGTAGAAGCGAAAAAATGAATTGGAGTTCAAGAAACCATTCAGTTCTCCTGTCATAAGTCATCCTATGTAATCAGCGTACCTGTCATAGCTCTAGATCTCTCCATACTTACTAGTCGTACTACTTAATAGTTTATGCAATTAGGTACACAATTATAGAAAGCTCATCTGAGATCTTGAGCTTTTTGTTCGATGAGAACAGTTATGAAGGACACAAAGCCGACAATGAACAGAAAACAGACAATAATAAATTTTCCCAGTTTGATGTGAATAAGTACTTAAAAAAATCCGAAAATTCTTTTCAAAAACATTTTCATTTTACAAAAGTTAATACTCCCAGAAATAGGTACTTCCGTTTAAGTTGAAATGCAGAAAAGTTTCCTCTTCATGGCCCACACGGGCCATAAAGGGAACTTTATACCTTCACCATGGCACCATTACCCATGTAGTTGGAAGCTAAAAAATTAAAACACTCCTATGAACTACTAAGATATAACATGAAACTAAATTCGATACTCAAACATGGAAGACATTTGAATTATTTGTTATTCGTACTGTTTGAACGTCATTATTTGTGGCGGGTAAATATTTTCTCTGTAGTTTTCACGGGTGTGAAAACAGCAACGGTTTTTCTAGCAACGGTTTTTTTCTCCTTTTTTCCCGAATTTTTTTTTCTGGTGTTTTTTTTATGTGAATTCACTATTCTACAGATGTTGAACAGGCTCCTAATGGTAAAATTATTTGTGAAACAAAAACTACCTCTTAACAATCCCCCGAATTGAAAAAATCATGAGACGGTCGAAATACCCGTTGCTCGAGGTTTTTTGGCGGAAATGAATCATTTCGCACCTGCTGAATACGTTCTATAGGGTGAAATATTTTGTGCACCATAAACTACCCCTCAACAACCCTCTGAATTTGAAAAATCATGAGACGGTCAAAATACCCGTTGCTCGAGGTTTTTTGGCGGAAATGCATCATTTCGCACGTGCTGAATACGTTCTATAGGGTGAAATATTTTGTGCGCCACAAACTACCCCTCAACAACCCTCTAAATTTGAAAAATCATGGGACGGTTAAAATACCCGTTGCTCGAGTTTTTTGGCGGAAATGAATCATTTCGCACCTGCTGAATACGTTCTATAGGGTGAAATATTTTGTGCACCACAAACTACCCCTCAACAACCCTCTGAATATCAAAAATCTCGAAACGGTAAAAATACCCGTTGCTAGAGGTTTTTTGGCGGAAATGAATCATTTCGCACCTGCTGAATACGTTCTATAGGGTGAAATATTTTGTGCATCATAAACTACCCCTCAACAACCCTCTGAATTTGAAAAATCATGAGACGGTTAAAATACCCGTTGCTAGAGGTTTTTTGGCGGAAATGCATCATTTCGCACCTGCTGAATACGTTCTATAGGGTGGAATATTTTGTGCACCATCAACTACCCCTCAACAACCCTCTGAATTTGAAAAATCAAGAGACGGTTAAAATACCCGTTGCTAGAGGTTTTTTGGCGGATATGAATCATTTCGCACCTGCTGAATACGTTCTATAGGGTGAAATATTTTGTGCATCATAAACTACCCCTTAACAACCCCCCGAATTGAAAAAATCATGAGACGGTCGAAATACCCGTTGCTCGAGGTTTTTTGGCGGAAATGAATCATTTCGCACCTGCTGAATACGTTCTATAGGGTGAAATATTTTGTGCACCATAAACTACCCCTCAACAACCCTCTGAATTTGAAAAATCATGAGACGGTCAAAATACCCGTTGCTCGAGTTTTTTTGGCGGAAATGCATCATTTCGCACGTGCTGAATACGTTCTATAGGGTGAAATATTTTGTGCGCCACAAACTACCCCTCAACAACCCTCTAAATTTGAAAAATCATGGGACGGTTAAAATACCCGTTGCTCGAGTTTTTTGGCGGAAATGAATCATTTCGCACCTGCTGAATACGTTCTATAGGGTGAAATATTTTGTGCACCACAAACTACCCCTCAACAACCCTCTGAATATCAAAAATCTCGAAACGGTAAAAATACCCGTTGCTAGAGGTTTTTTGGCGGAAATGAATCATTTCGCACCTGCTGAATACGTTCTATAGGGTGAAATATTTTGTGCATCATAAACTACCCCTCAACAACCCTCTGAATTTGAAAAATCATGAGACGGTTAAAATACCCGTTGCTAGAGGTTTTTTGGCGGAAATGCATCATTTCGCACCTGCTGAATACGTTCTATAGGGTGGAATATTTTGTGCACCATCAACTACCCCTCAACAACCCTCTGAATTTGAAAAATCAAGAGACGGTTAAAATACCCGTTGCTAGAGGTTTTTTGGCGGATATGAATTATTTCGCACCTGCTGAATACGTTCTATAGGGTGAAATATTTTGTGCATCATAAACTACCCCTTAACAACCCCCCGAATTGAAAAAATCATGAGACGGTCGAAATACCCGTTGCTCGAGGTTTTTTGGCGGAAATGAATCATTTCGCACCTGCTGAATACGTTCTATAGGGTGAAATATTTTGTGCACCATAAACTACCCCTCAACAACCCTCTGAATTTGAAAAATCATGAGACGGTCAAAATACCCGTTGCTCGAGTTTTTTTGGCGGAAATGCATCATTTCGCACGTGCTGAATACGTTCTATAGGGTGAAATATTTTGTGCGCCACAAACTACCCCTCAAAAACCCTCTAAATTTGAAAAATCATGGGACGGTTAAAATACCCGTTGCTCGAGTTTTTTGGCGGAAATGAATCATTTCGCACCTGCTGAATACGTTCTATAGGGTGAAATATTTTGTGCACCACAAACTACCCCTCAACAACCCTCTGAATATCAAAAATCTCGAAACGGTAAAAATACCCGTTGCTAGAGGTTTTTTGGCGGAAATGAATCATTTCGCACCTGCTGAATACGTTCTATAGGGTGAAATATTTTGTGCATCATAAACTACCCCTCAACAACCCTCTGAATTTGAAAAATCATGAGACGGTTAAAATACCCGTTGCTAGAGGTTTTTTGGCGGAAATGCATCATTTCGCACCTGGTGAATACGTTCTATAGGGTGGAATATTTTGTGCACCATCAACTACCCCTCAACAACCCTCTGAATTTGAAAAATCAAGAGACGGTTAAAATACCCGTTGCTAGAGGTTTTTTGGCGGATATGAATCATTTCGCACCTGCTGAATACGTTCTATAGGGTGAAATATTTTGTGCATCATAAACTACCCCTTAACAACCCCCCGAATTGAAAAAATCATGAGACGGTCGAAATACCCGTTGCTCGAGGTTTTTTGGCGGAAATGCATCATTTCGCACCTGGTGAATACGTTCTATAGGGTGGAATATTTTGTGCACCATCAACTACCCCTCAACAACCCTCTGAATTTGAAAAATCAAGAGACGGTTAAAATACCCTTTGCTAGAGGTTTTTTGGCGGATATGAATCATTTCGCACCTGCTGAATACGTTCTATAGGGTGAAATATTTTGTGCGCCACAAACTACCCCTCAACAACCCTCTAAATTTGAAAAATCATGGGACGGTTAAAATACCCGTTGCTAGAGTTTTTTGGCGGAAATGAATCATTTCGCACCTGCTGAATACGTTCTATAGGGTGAAATATTTTGTGCACCACAAACTACCCCTCAACAACCCTCTGAATATCAAAAATCTCGAAACGGTAAAAATACCCGTTGCTAGAGGATTTTTGGCGGAAATGAATCATTTCGCACCTGCTGGATACGTTCTATAGGGTGAAATATTTTGTGCATCATAAACTACCCCTCAACAACCCTCTGAATTTGAAAAATCATGAGACGGTTAAAATACCCGTTGCTAGAGGTTTTTTGGCGGAAATGCATCATTTCGCACCTGCTGAATACGTTCTATAGGGTGGAATATTTTGTGCACCATCAACTACCCCTCAACAACCCTCTGAATTTGAAAAATCAAGAGACGGTTAAAATACCCGTTGCTAGAGGTTTTTTGGCGGATATGAATCATTTCGCACCTGCTGAATACGTTCTACAGGGTGAAATATTTTGTGCATCATAAACTACCCCTCAACAACCCTCTGAATTTGAAAAATCATGAGACGGTTAAAATACCCGTTGCTCGAGGTTTTTTGGCGAAAATGCATCATTTCGCACCTGCTGAATACGTTCTATAAGGTGAAATATTTTTTGCACCATTAACTACCCCTCAACAACCCTCTGAATTTGAAAAATTAAGAGACGGTTAAAATACCCGTTGCTCGAGGTTTTTTGGCGAAAATGCATCATTTCGCACCTGCTGAATACGTTCTATAAGGTGAAATATTTTGTGCATCATAAACTACCCCTCAACAACCCTCTGAATTTGAAAAATCAAGAGACGGTTAAAATACCCGTTGCTCGAGGTTTTTTGGCGAAAATGCATCATTTCGCACCTGCTGAATACGTTCTATAAAGTGAAATATTTTGTGCGCCATTAACTACCCCTCAACAACCCTCTGATTTTGAAAAATCATGAAACGGTTAAAATACCCGTTGCTCGAGGTTTTTTGGCGAAAATGCATCATTTCGCACCTGCTGAATACGTTCTATAGGGTGAAATATTTTGTGCACCATAAACTACCCCTCAACAACCCTCTGAATTTGAAAAATCATGAGACGGTTAAAATACCCGTTGCTCGAGGTTTTTTGGCGAAAATGCATCATTTCGCACCTGCTGAATACGTTCTATAGGGTGAAATATTTTGTGCACCACAATCTACCCCTCAACAACCCTCCAAATATCAAAAATCTCGAAACGGTAAAAATACCCGTTGCTAGAGGTTTTTTGGCGGAAATGAATCATTTCGCACCTTCTGAATACGTTCTATAGGGTGAAATATTTTGTGCATCATAAACAACCCTCTGAATTTGAAAAATCTCGAAACGAATAAAATACCCGTTGCTCGAGGTTTTTTGGCGGAAATGAATCATTTCGCACCTGCTGAATACGCTCTATAGGGTAAGATATTTTGTGCATCATAAACTATCCCTCACAACCCTCTGAATTTCAAAAACTGTATCGTAATGAATCTCATTATAACACTGGTTGTAAGCATACTATGAGAGTGTTATAATAGTACGGGTGTAGATAAAATAGCTCGTAAAATACATTATGTATTGTATACTCTTCAGTTATACCCATCCCTCTGTTTGATATGGAATATCTCTTTGAAATTCAATTCCGAGTTTAAACTGATGTTTTTGAACTTATGGTATATAAAAATGATAATTTTTCGATGACTTTTCCGAAATATCTGTGAACTCAACAGTGATTCTTCCAATTATTATTGGAACTGTGGCCAGTCGAAATCATTGGGTTATAGCGTTTGTAAATTTCCATCGGAATATATTCACTTTCATTGATCCGCGAGGAAAGTCGCTGTTGAATACGCTGAAATTTCAGGAAACCTTCAACAGTACATTATAATATACAATAAGTTCAAAAACACAAGTGTGAACTCGAAATTGAATTTTGAAGAGATATCCCATATCAAACAGAGGGATGGGTATAACTATGGAGTATACATAATATACTTTACCTGGGCCCTAATAAACGGAATAAGTCTTCTGAAGCCAGCAAATATGGATATGTATAGAAATGATCTCAGACAAGTTTTATTAAAAAGTACAGATATTTGTCAGAATAGTTTTTGTCTGATATGTGTAGACGAAAAAAAAAAACTTTTAGTTTCCAGTGCAGAACTTGTTTGAGAAATTTTCACAGTGATTGCATCACCTTGGAAAATATTTGTTAGCTTTGCAAACAATATTTTTTGAGATGACAATGATGCTTGATCGCCTTCAGTATTAGAGTTCAAGAGACGTGAATAAAATTGAAAGAATGATGAATTTTGGATGATCAACGGCGTCAGTTATTTTGTCATGGTCGAGTGGATGAGTATTTTTTCAAAAGCTAGGTATCACTTTTAGTTTTTCGCTTAACATCAATTCCCAGCCTTAGACCATTTCTAGCACCCACAACTTGTTCAATTGCAATGTCACAAAAGTAAAAGTTGAAAGTGCAGTAGGTATTCTTCTCGGAAAAATGGAGTTCTATGGTGTCAGGGAAACAGCCTTAGAGTTGTTCAGGTCATACTTGCATGAGCGTAAACAATTTGTATGTGACGATACTAAGTCATCGTCTGTAGTGACTGTTAGACATGGTGTTCCACAAGAGTCAATCTTAGGCCCTTTATTATTTTTGATTTTTGTGAATGATTTGAACTTCTTTATGAATCCTATAAAATGTATTCAGTATGCCGATGACACTTCTCTGATATCAAATGAGAAAGACATTTCAAAACTTCGTTCAATATCGAGTACTGCACAAAGTCAAGCTTTTTCTTGGTTCAACTGCAACTAAATAGGGAGAAAACTCAGGATATAATTTTCTCCTCAAATTATCATAACTCTCAAACTACTCATGCTAAACTACTAGGTGTCATTTTAGATTATAAACTCTCATGGTCAGCGCACATTGAGGACCTCAGTAAAAAATTAGCTTCATGCACTTTTGCTTCCAGACAACTGCGTGATACCCTAAATATTGACGCGTTATTGAAGGCCTATTTTGCACTGTTTCACTCGAAATTGCAATATGGTCTAGTATTATGGGGTAATTCTCACCACTCTACCAAGATTTTTAAACTCCAAAAAAAAGTCATGAGAATAATATGTCATGCTGGATTCAGAGATAGCTGCAGACCTTTATTCACCAGAAATAAAGTTATGCCTTTACCATGCGTTTATATTTTCCAATCCCTTTTGGAAATTCATAAAACATACACGAACTCGCTTCACATTCTGAAGTGCATAGTCATAATACTAGGAATCGCAAACATCTTGTTAATCCCCGTTTTAGATTCAACAGATCTCGGAGAAACTCCCTGAATATAGATTTGTACAATCATCTTCCGGAAGAAATGAAAACTCTCCATACGAAAACTTTCAAAAAAAATATTCGACAATTTCTTCTGCACCATTGCTTCTATAGCACTCTTGAATTCCTTGAAACTCCATTTGAGATTTGATTTTTTTTTTCTCTCGTACTTCCAGTCCTCAGACAGGCATATCTTCTGTGATAATTATATATTTTTTATAATATAACTTTTATATCCTCCCATAAATGTAAAATTTAATGTCGAATAACCTCTTTATGTTTTTGATTCTGGTGTTTTTGCCTTTATAGTATTATTAAGAATGGTTTTTCCTGATTGACTTGCATCAAACAAATATCTGCTACGTAACGATGGCAAATAAAATTTCTATTCTATTCTATTCTATAGGCATCTCCTGAGATAAACTTTTTATTGTGTCTGTGATATTTATTGAAGAGACTGATTGATAACAAATGTGATACTTACTGGAACAATATAAACGTATTTTTATGTTAGTTTGTTCTTGATAGAATGATATTTTATTTTTGTTAGTATGGAATCAATATTTATTTTTGAGTTTGTATTTGATGAAATCTATTTTTGTTTTTGAGTTTTGAAATTGAAAGTGTGATACAGATCATGAAATATAAGCGGTTGCAAAACTATCTGGATGCGAATTACTGCATTCAGAATGTTCATGAGCATTGTTATCAGATATTGTTTTACAGTTTTTGTTATACTTATTATGGAATCTATATTTGTTTTTTAATTTAATTTTTCTGTTCTGAATTGATTTATCAAATGAATGAACTTTTGAATTTGTTGATGAATTATTTCTCTGGGTGAAGTGTAATTATGGTGGCACACGACTGAAATCACCACCAATGCCACCAGAGAATGTCCCAAATGGTCTCGAGGTTTCTTCGATTTGGAAGATAGTTGAGCAACGGGTATTTTAACCGTCTCATGATTTTTCAAATTCAGAGGGTTGTTGAGGGGTAGTTTGTGGTGCACAAAATATTTCACCCTATAGAACGTATTCAGCAGGTGCGAACTGTTCATTTCCGCCAAAAAACCTCGAGCAACGGGTATTTCGACCGTCTCATGATTTTTCAAATTCAGAGGGTTGTTGAGGGATAGTTTGTGGTGCACAAAATATTTCACCCTATAGAACGTATTCAGCAGGTGCGAAATGATTCATTTCCGCCAAAAAACCTCTAGCAACGGATATTTTCACCGTTTCGAGATTTTTGATATTCAGAGGGTTGTTGAGGGGTAGATTGTGGTGCACAAAATATTTCACCCTATAGAACGTATTCAGCAGATGCGAAATGATTCATTTCCGCCAAAAAACCTCGACCAATGGGTATTTTAACCGTCCCATGATTTTTCAAATTTAGAGGGTTGTTGAGGGGTAGTTTATGGTGCACAAAATATTTCACCCTATAGAACGTATTCGGCAGGTGCGAAATGATGCATTTCCGCCAAAAAACCTCGAGCAACAGGTATTTTGACCGTCTCATGATTTTTCAAATTCAGAGGGTTGTTGAGGGGTAGTTTATGGTGCACAAAATATTTCACCCTATAGAACGTATTCAGCAGGTGCGAAATGATGCATTTCCGCCAAAAAACCACGAGCAACGGGTATTTTGACCGTCTCATGATTTTTCAAATTCAGAGGGTTGTTGAGGGGTATATGGTGCACAAAATATTTCACCCTATAGAACGTATTCAGCAGATGCGAAATGATGCATTTTCGCCAAATGACCTCGAGCAACGGGTTTTTTAACCGTCTCATGATTTTTCAAATTCAGAGGGTTGTTGAGGGGTAGTTTATGATGCACAAAATATTTCACCCTATAGAACGTATTCAGCAGGTGCGAAATGATTCATATCCGCCAAAAAACCTCTAGCAACGGGTATTTTAACCGTCTCTTGATTTTTCAAATTCAGAGGGTTGTTGAGGGGTAGTTAATGGTGCACAAAATATTTCAACCTATAGAACGTATTCAGCAGGTGCGAAATGATGCATTTTCGCCAAAAAACCTCGAGCAACGGGTATTTTAACAGTCTCATGATTTTTCAAATTCAGAGGGTTGTTGAGGGGTAGTTTATGATGCACAAAATATTTCACCCTATAGAACGTATTCGGCAGGTGCGAAATGATTCATTTCCGCCAAAAAACCTCGAGCAACGGGTATTTTAACCGTCTCATGATTTTTCAAATTCAGAGGGTTGTTGAGGGGTAGTTTATGATGCACAAAATATTTCACCCTGTAGAACGTATTCAGCAGGTGCGAAATGATTCATATCCGCCAAAAAACCTCGAGCAACGGGTATTTTAACCGTCTCTTGATTTTTCAAATTCAGAGGGTTGTTGAGGGGTAGTTAATTGTGCACAAAATATTTCACCCTATAGAACGTATTCAGCAGGTGCGAAATGATGCATTTTCGCCAAAAAACCTCGAGCAACGGGTATTTTAACCGTCTCATGATTTTTCAAATTCAGAGGGTTGTTGAGGGGTAGTTTATGATGCACAAAATATTTCACCCTATAGAACGTATTCAGCAGGTGCGAAATGATTCATTTCCGCCAAAAAACCTCGAGCAACGGGTATTTTAACCGTCTCTTGATTTTTCAAATTCAGAGGGTTGTTGAGGGGTAGTTAATTGTGCACAAAATATTTCACCCTATAGAACGTATTCAGCAGGTGCGAAATGATGCATTTTCGCCAAAAAACCTCGAGCAACGGGTATTTTAACCGTCTCATGATTTTTCAAATTCAGAGGGTTGTTGAGGGGTAGTTTATGATGCACAAAATATTTCACCCTATAGAACGTATTCAGCAGGTGCGAAATGATTCATTTCCGCCAAAAAACCTCTAGCAACGGGTATTTTAACCGTCTCATGATTTTTCAAATTCAGAGGGTTGTTAAGGGGTAGTTTTTGTTCCACAAATAATTTTACCATTAGGAGCCTGTTCAACATCTGTAGAATAGTGAATTCACAAAAAAAAAACACCAGAAAAAAAAATTCGGGAAAAAAGGAGAAAAAAACCGTTGCTAGAAAAACCGTTGCTGTTTTCACACCCGTGAAAATATGTAGATATTTTGACCTCGATTTTAATATTTAAATTTAAAATACCAATGTAGATACTCTTTGGGATATAAATTCAAGAAGTATGGTCTGGAGGACTGAATTTCCATACCAAAATCAAATAAAAGTACCTACTGCGAAAAATCGAGTGTACCTACACAACTGCTTAGGTATCAAGGATGCTATACTGTTAATTACTATGTAATTCCTACGAGGTAAAAATTTGTTGATTATATATTTTTGTACAGAAGGGACATCTGCAGATACCTATGTCGAACAGATGATCATACTGGTAAATCTTTCAGTTTTGTTTGTTGTGACATTCATTTCAAAATTCTCAATGGTGAACTGCACGGTGAACTGTCAGATCCATGCAAGGAGGAAACATCTTCTTTCAATCTTGTACACCTAAAAATTTCAAGTCATTTAAGTCATCGTTTTGAGTCTTTAAGTCATGCTTTCAAGTCTTCAAGTCGTGCGTTTAAGTCTTTGAGTCTTTGAAAGATTTTAAATCTTATACAGATTTTAGCTAGTTGTTTTCCCCTCGGATCCATGACATTTCGTAAAGACTATTTCTCAATAGATTTATAAGAAATTAGTGATAAACTAAGTAATGAGCTACTTAAAGGAAGGTCAAACCGAGGTTCAAACTTCACTTTTCAATAGGAAATTTTATGCACCTTGTCATAAGGAACTTGGATGATTTCCATCATTTTCTTGAGGTGGATTCATGCAGCTTTAATTATCAAGGAACAAACAACCAGTAGCGAGTGACAATTATCAAGTAGAAAGTAATAAAAAACCGAGAAAAAACGAGGCATTCATGGTCCTAAATTCAACATTACAAAACTTGCTGAAGGGGGTCGATCTTAACCTTACATTAACATTTGAGTAGCATTTTTTATGATTTTATATTCCCATTCCCTAGCTTCATTTTGGAAAGTTGAAGTTCGAAATTGATTAGTTGATAAGTTGGGTTTTTCATAAGTTGCTTGAATCCGCCTTCACTTGAAGCTTATTAAGTACCTATATACTTTGAGGTGTACGTTTTGAGATTGTTGAGATAATTGTTTAGTGATAATATAGGTTCTTACTTTCCTACATTCGAGAATTACAGAATATAATGATCACTTACCAATGAAAGATGCACAAGTCAATGCTAAAAACCCATAACCGCTTCAGACGAACTGCAGAATGATACACAGGGACAGGGATGTTTTATCAACAACTGAATATAAATATTGCAACACAAGATATCGTCGAATAACCACAAAACGATATATTGGTATCAATTTCCTTTATGAAAGGAACGTTGGTAGTAACAGAAACGCGAAATAGTTGAAAAATTTAACAGAATGCAATTTTCCTTTGGACTCGAACTTGCTCCTACGCCTACGAACAGTACGAACGAAAAAACGAAATTATGAAACAAAGCACAAAACCACAAACCAAATCTAAGCACAAAATGGAAAATAGAAAGGTTGCAATGCTCAAGAGCCAAGAGCGCATGTACACTTTTGATGCAGATGCAGATAAATGAAAATGATATGGATTTATAAGAAAATATCCCGGACCCGGACAACCGCATAGAACACGAATATATCCACTTCTTCTTCACAATTCACATTGGCCGCGGCCGCGTCTAACAGCTTACAGCGCTCAAAGCTGCTACATAAAATTTGACATTTCACCATGAAAAACAATCAAGATTCGTGCAGAGTGCTGTGCTGGGCTCCATTGCCAGGTGTACTGAAATTGTGTTCATTGGCTACTAAAATGAAAGCGTCAGTACTATTTAGTACTAAAAATCCCAACCCAGCAGTGCAGCAGCTTTAAGTGCTGAAAACTGTTAGACGCGACCAAGGACATATGTGCTTCTGAATCGACATATACAGGGCGTCTCTCCGGGTACTGCATCGATCAATATATAGAAAACCATAGGTGGGCCGAATTTGAAAATTTGGGAGTTCACTATTGTTGATAAGTGCTATCCGACTAAAATATTTCAAAGATTGTGGCACTTCCGGTTGTACCGGAAGTGGACCCCAACTTCGTTATTTTATATGGGACACCCTGTATATTATCAAGGTTTTAGATTTTACGCATGATTCTGAACATGTTTCATGTATAATGACCTATACCCAAGTCTAACCGTTTTCGAAATATTTCAAATTTTAAGTTGAAAATTGCGTTTGCAGACCGAAAAATATTTTTTTTTATTTCTGGACATGATCATTTATTTTCGATTGTGTATCGATTTATTCATAGGAGAGGACCCAGTTCAGTAGAATTTCGATATAAATTCGATCAGAGTTATACAGGGTGTTCACCAGAAAATGATATAGATCCGGTTGAGAAAATTATTATAAGTCCATTTTTTCAAATGGAAACCCCCCAAATTTTTAGTCTCATTCCATTCGGCATCGAAAATGAAGCTAACTTTGAATAAGGTTATCTATGCCTACACTCAACAGTTTTCGAAATATTGGCGAATTAACAAGTCTCAGTTCCAGAAAATCTCGTATTCTTGAGTTTACTTATTCTTAGTTGGCCATGGCTCCCGCAGTTGCGTTGGAAACAATCAATTGCCACAGAAATGTCATTGTAATCAATCATGCCGGCTCGTTTGAATTATTCGAATGAAGATTACTTAAATCGATTTATTATTTATGGCGAATGTAATAGGGTTATCTCAAGAACATGTGATATATTTGCTATTCGGTATCCGCAGAAGCAGAAGCCCTCACAAAACACTGTTAGAAAACTTCAAAAACATTTCATCTCTGCTGATACAAAAATTTAGATAAAGAAATTCTAAAACATTTCGAATAAAAGAGAAGAGAACAATTAACGATATTGAGAGGTATACAAAAATTATTTGGTCAGTAAATGTTCAAATTGGCGCCCTTCAACTTCCAAACATTTTTCACATCTCACTAATAATTCTTGATGTGTCGCTTTTCTTATTGAATCGGGTCTGAGATTCTCAAATGAATTCCTCACTCGTTGCATACAATCTTCCATGGTAGTCAATTGAGTTTCATAGACTTGATTTTTAATAATTGTACCCCAAATGAAAAAATCGAGCACTGACAAATCTGGAGAGCGGGGCGGCCAAAGAAATGGTCCATTTTTGGCTATCCACTGGTCATGAAACAATTCTTGTAAACGAGTATTGACTAAGTGACCATTATGCGGAGGTGCCCCGTCATGTTGATAAAATAGGTTTCTATGGTCAGCAATTGGTAAAGTGTCCAAGTACTCATTTTCGAAATCATGCAAAATATTCAAATATCCTTCACCTGCAAAAAAAAGTACATCTCATCCCATTCTTGTTTCGAAATTGACATCTGTTTTTGGTAAAGGTAAGTTTATCGGGCTTCTGCGCAAATAAAAAAAAAGTGATGTTACTTACGTAGTTTTGTCTCCTGAACACGAATATGAATATATTTTGCGGCGCTCTCTACTACATTCCGGAATATGGCTCTCCAAACATTGAAAATTGACCGTTTTCAAACACGAATTTTTAGTCAAAAATCACTCAAAGTTTTTCTTTCTTTTGATAGGCCCTTCCTTCACACACTAATCAACCCATATTTCACAATTACAAGCACTAAAAACATTTTTTTTTCAACAAAAAGTCCACCCTTCTTTAGGACAACACATAGGTAACCACCAAATCTGTATATTTTTATCATTTTATATGTAGTGGGTTGGTAACTGCGCGCGTTAACTATTCATTGCCATCGATACAATAATTTATCTTCTTCCAGATGTATTTCCTTTGCACTGAACCCAAAAACACTCCCAATATAATTAAAAAATTAATAAGTGCCAATCTATTGTTCACCAAAATTAGAAATTCGCAGAATTTTAACATTTTCAGTTTATGATATTTACGTTAAATAAAACACCAAAATGGCGAAATTTAAATAATTGAACATTGAAATGAAGGGGAAGTTATCTGCCCAGAATCAAATTTGAATAGTTATCGCGCGCAGTTACCAACCCACTACATGTAAAATGATAAAAATATCCAGATTTAATGGTTATGTGTTGTCCTAAAAAAGGGTGGATTTTTTGTGAAAAAATAATGTTTTTACTGCTTGTAAGTAATTGTGAAATATGGGTTGATTAGTGTGTAAAAAAGGGCCTATCGAAAGAAGGAAAAACTTTGAGTGAGTTTTGACTTAAAAATTCGTGTTTGAAAACGGTCAATTTTCAATATTTGGAGATCCATATTTCGGAAAGTAGTAGAGAGCGCCGCAAAATATTATCAGATTCGTGTTCAGAAGACAAAACTACGTAAGTAACATCACTTTTTTTTATTTGCGCAGAAGTTTTTATTTGCGCAGGAGCCCGATAAGCTTACCTTTACCCTGTTTTTTACTTACCATTTAAGTTTTCTTGATAAAAATGCAGTGCCACGACGCTATCACTTCTTATCGCACAATAAACATTGAACTGCCAAGACTCTTGAAAATTCAGTTCCCTGAATACATGTTGATTTGAGTCACTCCAATAATGGCAATTATGTCGGTTGAAGACACCATTCTTTGTGAATTTAGCTTTGTCTCGCAAGGTTTTCGGGCTTGAGGGCCGTGTATTGGAATTTTTAATTCCGGAGCTTTCGGCTACATCTGCGGCAGCCATCTTCAGCGGCGTAGTCGTAGGTCAACTCTCCTGTGCGAGTCTACTATGACTGGTGTTGTAGACTCGCACAGGAGAGTTGACCTACGACTACGCCGCTGAAGATGGCTGCCGCAGATGTAGCCGAAAGCTCCGGAATTAAAAATTCCAATACACGGCCCTCAAGCCCGAAAACCTTGCGATATTACAACACCGGCCGTGAAAGCCTACATTCTTTCATTAGCTTTGTCTGTCCATATAATGTTATCCAAAAATAATTCGTTCCCTTGCGACCACGTTAAAACGAATTCACAAAATCTCACTCTTCGTGGAAAATCTGTTTCTTTCAGGTGCTGAACTATGGAGAACTTATATGGGTGAAATTTATGTTTGCGCAGTATTCTCTGTACTGAGTTTTTTGACAATCCTGATTCTCTTGCAACTTGTCTCAAAGATATTGTTGGATATGCAGCAAAATATCCCAAAATGGCAATTTCAATATCTTCATCATCAACAATTGGCTTTTTTCTCTACACTCTTCCTTTGACGGATCCAAAGTTTTTGAAGTTTTCTATAGTTCGTTTAACAGTGTTTTGTGAGGGCTTCTGCTTCTGCGGATACCGAATAGCAAATATATCACATGTTCTTGAGATAACCCTATTACATTCATCGCCATAAATAATAAATAGATTTAAGTAATCTTCATTCGAATAATTCAAACGAGCCGGCATGATTGATTACAATGACATTTCCGTGGCAATTGATTGTTTCCAACGCAACTGCGGGAGCCATGGCCAACTAAGAATAAGTAAACTCAAGAATACGAGATTTTCTGGAACTGAGACTTGTTAATTCGCCAATATTTCGAAAACTGTTGAGTGTAGGCATAGATAACCTTATTCAAAGTTAGCTTCATTTTCGATGCCGAATGGAATGAGACTAAAAATTTGGGGGGTTTCCATTTGAAAAAATGGACTTATAATAATTTTTTCAACCGGATCTATATCATTTTCTGAACGCCCTGTATAACTCTGATCGAATTTATATCGAAATTCTACTGAACTGGGTCCTCTCCTATGAATAAATCGATACACAATCGAAAATAAATGATCATGTCCAGAAATAAAAAAAAATATTTTTCGGTCTGCAAACGCAATTTTCAACTTAAAATTTGAAATATTTCGAAAACGGTTAGACTTGGGTATAGGACATTATACATGAAACATGTTCAGAATCATGCGTGAAATCTAAAAACCTTGATAATATACAGGGTGTCCCATATAAAATAACGAAGTTGGGGTCCACTTCCGGTACAACCGGAAGTGCCACAATCTTTAAAATATTTTAGTCGGATAGCACTTATCAACAATAGTGAACTCCCAAATTTTCAAATTCGGCCCACCTATGGTTTTCTATATATTGATCGATGCAGTTCCCGGGAGGACGCCCTGTATTGCACTTTGGACTTCAAAGAACAGCAGTGCCATCAGCTGCGTCTAACAGCTTACAGTGCTTAAAACCTCTTCACAAAAATTGAGGTTTCCGTGGTGAAATGTCAAATTTTGTGGAGCGGCTTTAAGCACTGTAAGCCGTTAGACGCGGCCATAAGACTTGTTTGCCAACATTACATATGTCATGTTCCGATATTCCTGAACAGCCCCCAGATTCTATTTCACGAATTCGATTATCGAATCGTTTAGAATATGCATATATTTTCAGTACAGCGCCTGTACAGTCACAGTCTGACCTACTCAACAATCGAGTTCGTGAAATAGAATCTGGCCTCAGTACTGTCCAGCTAATTCAGTCGTTCCGATTTTACTGCCATTCACTGGCAATTATTTCGCGCCAATTTTTGAGGTACCCTGTTAGAGACTAAAAAGTTACTGGTGCTACTGCTGCAGAAGTGGTCCTGTAGTCCTAGTATGCTTCAAAGTGAGTTAGGTTAGGTTGTGTTCGAATAAACGTCAACGGATAACAGATTAAATTTGTTGTCAGATCATTGCAATTGCAAAATTATCAAAAATGTTTCGAGTTGTACTGGAAGATATTTGCGTACAAGTTGATGCTGAATTGAAATGATTCCAGCAGATCAATATCTGCGCGGGAACCCCATTTTTCGAGATTGCAAGCCTTACTCGCACTTACCTGAAATGTTTTTTGAAAATCTTAGGGGTGTAAAAACCTATTACATTTTGAATGATGTACCCTTCTATTCTTGGTATTTTTTCTATGCGACCTCTAATTTTGTCGAGGATTATAATTTCAGTCATTATATATTCTCTAAAGACTCATTATCAGAGCTTGAGCTCTCTGAATTTTCTATTTCCATATCGCTATTGCCTAATATTTCTTCCAATATTTAATTCATTTTGAAATAAAATAGGGTATGTCACACCTGTCACCGATGACAGTTCCTTTGACGGATGTCCGAAGGCGATCCGTTCCGATATCATCAGCAGTAGATTACTATCACTGCAAAAAGCGTTCCGAAAATGCCTACTGTGGCCAGTAATACCAGCAATATCGGAACATGACAATAATCAAACGGAGGCGTTCGGTTATTACTTATTTTTGTTGAGTTTTTGGTTTTCTTCATGCTTCTGTTTTTTTTTCTGGGAAGTTACCAATTTATAACTTTCTTGCTTCTCTCATTTTCGTGCAGCTGATTTTTTTTCTGGATTCCGTACAGTAATGAGGTCGGCTTAGGCCGGAATTCATAAAAAACGAAAACTGAGTTTTAACTCGTGGCTCTCAAGAAGAAGAATGTTTTTTCTGACAGATCATTCCTTCATGTTCTTTGCTTTGGAATATAGGTTAGTTTATTGTTTATTTACGTTTTCATTTTATGTTGTGTTGTGTAGTCATAGACCTAATAGTATGGACTGGGCATTAGAGTGAGAGGATTGATCCCCACGCCTAAAACGGCATGAACATATTAAACTAAGGGCAACTGCGTCACCACTTACGAGTGACGTCACAATGTATCACTTGTTGCATATTTGCATAGCCAAAAATCCGGTTTACAGTGGGGGAGTTGTTGGTCTGTTGATTTGTTTTTGCGATTTTTTGAAGCTATTCGAAGTGTTCAATAGTCCATTGTTTTATTTTTAGGGGTATTTAAGACCTTTTCGGAATTTAAGTATGCAACACATATTACTGATGACGTAACACATTATGACGATAACGACTATGATGCAGATGCCCTTAGTTGGTTCGGGCCGCAAGAACTTGTGTCTGAGGGTTAAGCGACACCCAGTCCATGTTATATTACGTCAATGTGTGTAGTACATGCCAAAAACAAGAAAAAACTGTTTTTTTATTTGAAAAATGATGTCTGATGAATCTGAAAACGACGGAGTCTACACTGATAATCAAGAAAACGATCTATATTATAAAAAGTATACATTATTACTTGAGGAATGTTCCCAATTACAAAGATCGAATGAGATATTAGTGTTTAGGTGAGGGCAAAGTAATCTGGATTCTCATTATTCTCAATAAACTATGTTTATAGAATACAAGAAATCAACAAAATTACCAAACGCAGGCTAAAAGATGTGAAGTTTTTCAAACAGAGATTGCTTAATAACTATGATGAAGATTGGAACATTATACCAAATTCTGACTTTAATTTTGATGAGGAGGATGATAAAAGATCTATTGCACATCTCATGATGAAAGATAAAATAAAGGAAGAGAAGTTTGATGAAGGTAACCCTAATATGTTGAAATGCATGAGGCCCAAACTGAAACCAAATCTGTATTCAGTACTCGGAACTTTCTCTTAACTCCGAAGTTATGGCCATTCAAAGTTCGGGAGAACATATAAGTTGGTTGAAAAATGTTTTCAAAAAGCTCCAACGGCAGGACAATAAACTCTTTCAACAACGCTCAAAAGAATAATTCGAGAGTTGCAGGATATTTTTTTGTCAGAAAATATTTGGTTTTTTGGTAGGGTTTCCTTCATCCTGCACTATCATGATTAAAAACTTTTTGCACAAATTCATGCATTTTGATGTGTATATCCAAAGTTGAAGGGTAGCACCCTCACATAATAGTTTCCTAAAACCATCTTTTTTTTTTGCACAATTAAACAGTTCCATTTTTCATAAACATCATTGCATATGTGATGCATATTCAACTGTTATAATAACTTTAGATTCATATTGGGATTTTTTTTTCCAGTCTTGCAGTGATACATCCTCATAATTCTGTTGAAAAGTGATGAAGAAGATGGAATAAGTTGTTATGATCGTTTTTTGGTGCTAAAAAGAAAGTAGAATATCTTTTTTTTTGAACTTTTGAAGGGCCAGAACTTCGAAATGGAAAGAGAGAGACACATTGTGACTTTAGATTCGTGTTCAGCGGCTCAAAATATGTTAGATAGTCCAAAAAAAATTCAAAAGGCTCAGGTGGCAGGATAACTCACTTTTACCCAGACTGAAATATCGTATTACCAGCTACTACCTAGCATTACGTAAAATAAATAGAAATTAAAAAATTACAATAAAATCATAAAGTATATGAATTAAACAATCAATAAAATGTATGGCTGTAAAATTCATCCAAATCATAATATGGTCTCTCATACAGCAAATGTCGCTCAGCATTTTTGAATTATTCATTATTGCTAATATCCCTTTTGTAATCAGGTTGGTGAATAAACATCTTGTATCCATTGAATCTTTCACCAATGAAGAATTGGGCTTTGGTAAGCCGTCAGAGTCAAGTCTGCGGATAGAATAATGGGAATGAATACTGTTGAAGTATGTTTTGTCATTGAGACTGTTTCCACAATGGAGATTGCAATAACCTTTTGGAAATTTTTCTGTAGAATTAGGATACTTCATATAATACTGTTGCTGCAGACTCCCCAGAGAGGAATTCTATATCACAGATGAGATTCCATCAAAGCAAAGTAGGTACTTTTTTCCTGCTGAAATTCCAAGTTCATTAGTAACCAGTCTCAAAGCAAAACACGCAGATATTTATTTTGAAAATTATCATCTTCTAGACTATTGAATCCCTTGGGACAGGTCTCAGAGTGCTTGATTTTCCCACATTGACATTTTATCTAGATATTTTCACCTCCAGGATTACAGTTTTTTCTTCAGATTCGAAAAAATTCAAATCATGAAGATGCATGATACAGAAAACGTTACTGCTGTTTGTTATCAATCACATATTTCAGATGAAAAACCAGAAAAAAGACCCGCAAGAAAACCAGTTAAAAGGAAAACAGTAAAATCAGAGAAAGATCCAAATGCACCCAAGAGACCATCAAATCCATTTTTTCAGTTCTGTCAAGAACAAAGGCAAATTTTGATGGAACAAATAAGTGCAGAATTAAAACCTGGCGAAGTTGAACCGACCAAACAAGAATTAACTAGACAACTAGCTATCAAGTGGAAAACCCTATCTGTTCCCGATAAAAAAGTAGGTGATATCAAGATAAACTGGATGTTTGTTAAGATGATTCCATTTTACAGATATATGTTGATAGATACGAGAGATCTAAAGAAAAATATGCAGCTGAAATGGAAGAGTACAATATGAAGAAGTAACTGTCATTTTTGATCATCTGATTGATCAACAAGGTTATTTCTTCTTGCATCAGGCCTACCGAGGTATATTATTAACGCGCTGGAAAAACATTAAAAGCTAGAAACATTATGGTTTGCTCTGGTGTGAAAACATTTGGATGAGGCATTACGACCATTCAATAAAGTAGACCTAATTTTTTCATTCTACCGCAGGAGAAACTTGAATAGATTTTTTTTGGGCTATATCTTTCCATAAACCCTGTTATAATAGTAATTTTTTGTTGTTTAAATCGATTTGACATGTATTGATCTTTTATGGATTCAATACAATGAAATAAAGATCAATAGAGTAATTATTTATTATTATTATTATTTATTTATATATTTATATGACTGGTTGATCATGTTTCCTCTTGAGTGGTAATGGTTCGAACTTCCATTAATAATAATAATAATGTTTATTCAATGAAAAATTCGATTAAAACAAAAGTAGATTATAAAAACCTATTTCACGCTGAACAAACAATAGAAGCCCATTTAAGACCCTAGAGGGTTGCATATGGGCAGATAAGCGTCTTAATTAAGTGTTACTGTATACACGAAAATAAAAATATTGGCAGTAGAAAATATGAAGTAAGGTTTAAATGATGTTATACACATTTAGGTAAGTATGTGAAACAAAAAATGGTAAATTGGTCATGATTATCATGTGATTTGCTTAAATATATATAATATAAAATATTCAAGAAAGAGTTAACAAATGTATGAACAAGTATAGATGTGCAGAACAAAAACAATTAGTCAGCTAAGATATATAAATGAAAAATCAGAGGGGTTTTCTTAGCATTAATATCAATCAATTAGACTATGAATATCCTCTCTTGCGGTGCAATTCAGATAGCCTTTAATCAGTTTCCCAATGAGCGGCAATGAGTGTAAGGTGAGAATATACGTTGGCCAATGGATTTAGGGGTGTGTGGAGATTTAACTGTTTGACGTTGTTTACTTCGAGTACAATATGCGTGGTCCACCTTTTCGAGGAGAGTTGGTAGATTTTTTTAGGGGAATATAAGAAGATTATAAACATAAATCTGCCTAATATCGAGGATTTTGGTTTCTTGGAACAGTATATCAGAAGAAAACTTGATTTTCTTTTTATAAATTATTTTGATAATTCTTTTTTGTATCACATCCAGTTTCTTCAGATGATTTTTAGTTATTCCACCCCATGCTAATACTCCATATTGAAGACGACTCTTCACAAGGGCGTAGTAAAGTATTTTTAAATGAGCTACATTCAAAATATTTCGTAGGTACCTGAATTTATACATTAAGGGTCTAAGTGTTTTTGTAATATTGTTTATGTGAGCATCCCACTGAGAGTCTATAGTGACACCTAAGTATTTACAATTGTTTTTTCCTCTAATTTCATATTCGCTATTTCCACTGGTGATTTTTAAGCTCTGGAAAGTTGGAAGTTTGTTTTTGTAACATGTAAAGGGGGGAAAAATGTTTTATTGTAGTTGATAGTCAATAGTTTGTGTGAAAACATGGTGAAAACCATTCAGTAACTTTTTTTAGATCTTTTTCTACTTTATGTTTTAGAGTTGTCCAAGTAGTGTCTGAGTAGATTATGGCTGTATCGTCAGCAAAACTAATTATTTTACCCGTGGTGTGCAATACGAGAAGGTTATTAACATACAAAGAAAACAAAAGTGACCTCAGCACTGTCCCCTGCGGTACACAAAACTTCATCTTTTTCCAGTCGCTAACTTCATTTTGTATTTTCACTGCCTGTGTTCTATTTTTCAAGTAATTCTCAAGTAATTTTAGTTGCGTTCCGCATATTCCTGCACCGTCCAAGGCCTCCAGCAACTGCGTATGAGATACAGTGTCAAAAGCCCTGGTCAGGTCCAGGAATACACAAAGACAAGGTGTTGTTTTATCAATTTCTTTATATATACCATACTTGTCAAAGCAGCGATTGCGTCCGTAGTTGATACGCCCTTCTTGAATCCAAACTGGCTAGAACTTATGACATCATATTTATGAAAAAGGATTCAATTTGGGTTTTTGATAGTTTTTCAAAAAATTTTGCGAAAGTATTAATTAAAGAAAATGGTCTATAATTAGTAGGATTTGTTTTTCTCCATTTTTGTATATGGGTATAATGATAGCTTTTTTGAACTCTAATGGATATTCTCCTTTTTCAAAAATATTGTTTATGAGGTGAGTGATTAGTGGTGCAATGACAATACTGATGTCTTTGACTGTTTCAGCTTGTATTCCATCCACAAGACAAAATATTCAACATTCAACCTTCATTATATGGATTTGACACTGTCCTAAAATAAAAAATCACCAATAATTAATCATGTTTCGATAATCTCGATTGGAATTGTTTGCCCCTTATCACCCAGGGTAATTAGTTATTTTTGAATGAATTACAGTGACATGAGCTTTGGTTTCACCCTATTCATATATATTGTACAGGACTTTATCTGCAAGATCTAAATCTGACATTGAAGTATTTTGATTGATTGATATTTCCAAGCCAAAAACTGTACTCATCAAAAGATTCGCTAACGTAATTGTGCTGTAAAAAGCTGCTAGTGATATGAGTTCGGTGCTACAATAATTGATCTTTATAAAAAAAATTCAATTTTACTCTTTTAATGCAAAGGTTCCAATCTTATCAAATATATTATTGATTGATGCCATTGTCACAAACAAACCATACACTTTGCTTTTTTTTTAGTACAAAATAATGTCAGGATGCATATTTTTTTTTAATTTTATTTTTTTAACAAGAAACAATTCGTAAATAAAAATGTATTTTATAATATTCAAGTCATTCACTTTCTACACCTAGAAAGCAGCTCTGGATGATTTCAGAAAACATTCTAAATTGAACTCTTGAAGTTATCTTTTTCACGTCTTATTGACTGCATGGTAGAAATAGGATCGCTGCAACTGGTGTGACTTTGTATTGTTCCCATCATAACCCTCATAAATGGGTTATATTTTTTTTCTTCTCCAATTGTTGATGGCACCTGAAATTGATTGAGGCTGGTCAAATTTCAATGAATGTTTAGGATCTAAAAATCAGACACTTCATTTTCTTTGTAAATTAAATGTACGTTATTTTGTGCTCAAGTCAGTGAAAACATCAATACACTGACATCGTTATTCACAATTTTTCCAATTATCCCCAGCAGCATAAAGTGGCAGCATTCAGAAGCATGATAAAATGAATGGTGAGTGGCCCTTCATTAGTAAATTTCAATAATATCAAGTTTATTATTCTCGAGAAATAAATATTTTCAGAGGGAATTGCACATAACAAATAGTATAACAAAAATCAGATTACTGATTACACACACACATATATATCAATATAAATATATATATATATATATATATATATATATATATATATATATATATATATATAGTAGTATAACTATATAGTAGGGTCTGCAGCGTTGTAAAAGAAGACTCTTTAAAGTTTTTCCAAGCTTTTGGAATGTTATTTATTCCATCATCAGGGAATCTTTGAGGATGTTTACATATATGTTGTGTTTGAGAAATAAATTTCTCATTATCGTTATATATATATATATATATATATATATATATATATATATATATATATATATATATATATATATATATGCTAAGAACACTAAGACCATTGCCACAGCAAAATCACTACAAGCTCGTATGATTTGCGAGGCCATCGGAATCGAGAAGCGACCCTCCTGCTTAAATAAACGTGACGACGGTCAGAGACTTCCAACTGCATGGAAACCCCTAATTTCCATATGCCTAGTCCCCAGCAAGACGTCCGACGGTGTTTTAGCAGCACTCGACACCCCAGTTCGATCTAAGGAGTTGGCAGATTGAGACCTTAGAAAGAACTCGTGACGAGACCCGAGGAGGAGGCAGATTGAGACCTCAGCGTGAAGTCTCATGTATAAGACCCTAGCCACGCACACAATAGAACAAGAGACAGATGTTGTCTCGAAGTTACACTGGCGTATGAAGTAAGGGACTGGGTTTTATTTGACCTGATATTCTTATAGTTATAACTTATGTATATTTTATATTCAAAGTACGGATTACAATCATCGATAGAAAAATATTTCAATATATATAACAACTCTAGACAAGAGATGTATATACGTGGCGCACATGTTACAGTCCATTTCTCCATTACCTCCTTCAATTCTAAAAGTCTTCAACATATCAATATACTTTTCTTTCAAAAATATAAACCACCCCGTATATCATTCCTTCTCGGTACGAGCTATCAAATGGAGTCTATCACCGCGCTACGCTTACTCTGTTCTATCGAACGAGAGGTCCGAATTCAATAAGGACAGAGAAACGGTAAATTGTCTCTTCCCGTTGCTTCGCTTCATTCGAGTAAATAATAAGTTTTTTTCGAATAGGTTTGTGCATCGCTCGACACACGAATTTTGGAATTTTTTTTCTGTTGAATAATTGATAAGGAGTCGGTTGAACCCTCTAAGTTGGAGGGTTCCAGTTTTGAGTTTTACTTCTCTTTGGATATACCGCAGAATATTTTCGGCCTATTTGTGGTACAATAGGTTGCCCGGGTGGAACAGAAAACCACTTCAAGTCCTGATGAGTTAAAACCTAAGGCTTTGCTGCTGAATGACGAGCTAATAGCTAATGTTTTGCTGCTGAATAAGTATTCTTCAGGGCTTAGATACTGTCCTACTTCAAAATATTATCAGGATTCATCTGGTAAGCGAGTATTTCTCCATTTTATACCATTGCCTTTCCGTCGCTGGGATCGCTGTTAGAAAATGGTGGAAAATTCGGAAATTGGTGCTGGCTCTATTTAACTTAATTATACTAGTTTTATTATCACATGAATATATGAGACCATATTTTCTAATGTCATAATAATAAAATATCACCTTGTGAGCCAACTATAGCTATATTTGGAGAAACATATGAATGATATTTCGCCAGATTAATGGTAATATTATACGTAACATGTCAACCTGTATTAATTGGGTAATATCGAGTAAATGTCATTTCTGAATCAGACATTGATTGTTGGTTATTTATGATTGCATATTAATTATTCATAATTGTAGATTATTTTACTTTCCCGTTTAGGTAAGTTTCTTGGCGACACAAAACCATATAAAACGGGTGGCGCCCTTTCATTATATTTTTTTCCCACGCCCACACCACTGAGCGAGCAGGTTGGTTTTGGTCAAGAAACAGTAACTCAGCATAATGTCAGTATTATATCACTACTAGATTTGTTTTTTTTTTAGAGATATTTTACAACTGAAATATATCGATTCACTATCGGAATTGCCCCCGTAATACACTCATGCATATTATGACGATAACAACTTGACAACTTTTTAAATACGTTATATCTCAAAAACGATGGCTCGTTGGAAAAAAAATTTGATACATTTTTTGTAGATTATTTTATAATCTACAATTTTTGTCAGAGATATTTTTATAATGAAACCTACCGTTTCGCTGAAAATCGTGAAAAACTCATTTTTTTGTCTTTTGACCTTGAATAAAATTATTTCCATATAAGGTAAAGATGGGGAGCTTTCAAATTCTATATTTGATCATATTTTCATCAACCTCACTAATTTTCAGCTCAGTGGGAATTTATGTAGCTTCAAATGTTTAAATTGACCGGAGTACTGGTGGTTGGAGCAGTTTTCACAATGTGCCTTATTGTTATGTTTACTATTTTCTTGATTTATATAATATCCAATGATCCAACCCCAAAATTGAATATTCTAAAAAAATATATATTTGAAAAGATGTAAAAGCTCTAGAGATGAATTTTCCTCACTTTTCTCGAAGCACTCCCCCTTCTCTGAGTTCGTCTGTTTTTTTCAAATTACATATCAATATCTCTCACTTCAGTTGAACTTCTATGAGTTTCATATAATCAAATCATTTTGTACACTTACAGTTGGCAGACCCTTTTTTCTTCTTTCATCAGCCCAGGCAATTTTCTGAAGTATATCTGGGTTTTCTTTATCAACATGTCTGGCAAACTTCAAATTTTGCTGGGTGTATTCGTGGCCGCAAAAAACTCTGGTATTATCAGGAAGATTTCCCAGCTTCTCTACCAGAGCAGAGTACATTTGTTCTGCTGTACCCTCAAAAAATCTTCCACAGCCAGCTATGAACAATGTGTCACCTGAAAATTCCATATTATGAATACTGTCCCCTTCCAGGCCATAACAAGGTGAGGTTCACAATTTCTGGTCATCTAATGATCTAAATCATGGGCTAAGGGATTAACGTGTGTTTCTGTTATGTAACTATGAAGTTGATCTTATTCTAGAAGGGGACCTACCATTGAAAAACTTGAGAGAGATGGACTAATCTGTTGCACAAATTCTGACTTTGAACTTTTGTAGGCTTGCTAACATTACTTTTCATACTCTCATATATGTCCCCTATAAGGATCAAAGGTCAGAATTTCTACAGCAGACTGGTCCCAATACTTTGCTATTTTTGCATTGTAGGAATTTGGGGTCCCATACTGTTTATTTATTTTCAAGAGGTACCTATTATATTGAAAACTGAACAAAAAAGCTGATACAAAAATTAATTTTTGAATATCAAATCTAACAAGTTTGGAATGCCATTTTTCAATCATAAAATAACTGTGCAATCTAATTTCAATTTAATTGATCATTGGATCTTTCTATGAATGTACCTGTGAATACTGCAGGCGTTTGTCCAGGGGCTGTTAGATAGTAACAAACATGCCCAGATGTGTGACAAGGGGTGAATAAGCATTCAACATTTATGTCACCAATGGAAAATTTATCACCATGCTTCACCTCGTTTGTTAGAGCACCAATTCTCTTATCTCCCCCAAATACCTGGAGGGCACCTGCAGATTTCTTCACCAATTCCTCATTACCACCAGCATGGTCCCTATGAAAAAAGAAAATTGCAATTGCTCGTGCCAGAAGGGATATAAAAACATATTTTCTTGGAGTGTGTAACAACAGTGTAAGTACATCATACAAAAGGTCAAAAAAAAAATTAAATTTAGGTGGTAGAATAACAGACTTTTACCACTTAATAATCATTGAATACAGTATGAAAGTGATGCAAGGTATTTTGAATTAGAGTATTCTATTTGATTCAACATAACTAACCAATGATGATGAGTTGTCAAAACTTTTGTAAGGTTTACCCCTTCTCCTTTCACAGCTTCTAGCACTGTATCTGGTTCAACAGGATCAACGACTGCAGCTTGTTTGGTATTCTCATCAGAAATCTAAAATTGATTTTGAACTCAATTTGGGATAAATGCAAATGTTAGGTATTATTTTTGAACATGTCCTCTCTAATATGTGAAATTACTCCATGCCTCGAAGAAAAGACTGAACAGAAAGCTCTACAGATTATATAAACAAAAAATGCCTTTCATAGGTGAATCAATGAATGGCAATGTTTTCAAAAATGTGTCACTTTTTCCTGATACTGATAAACTGGTTCACCCATACTAACCAAATACATATAGTTGTCGGAAAGGGCAGGCAGAATTGTAACCTTCATGTTGTCCAATTGCAAAACAACCTGAGAGCTGTGAGCACCTCTGTATCCGTTTTTTCTGAGTGCTGATACTGCAATACAATACAATTATAGTTCATCTAGGATGCCTTTCGATTCTTATGATTTTTTTTAAGATAGTGTGAATATTTGTTTTTACCTACCTCGAAAGAAGGCTGCAGTAATACCTTGAACAACTCTGTTCGGCAAATAAGTACTCATAAAACTTTGCATTACAACTAATACATCAAATCAGTCAGAGGTTGACATATAACATTGGGTTCAACATAGTTCAAATAATCTGATTACAGGCTCACCTTGATTATCTTAAAGTCAAAACCACACCATACAATATATTGTGAGGTATGAAGAAAATATTTTCAAATTTGGTCTTCAGTTTTACTTCGATACAAAAAACTAGTTTTTCCTGGGATTAAAATGTAATAGTCAATATCAATATTGCAAACAGTAAACAAACCCAAGGTAGCAGTGTGGTGTGAGTGTGAAATTGGTCGCTAAAGTCAGTTGCCAAAATTTCCGATTTCACCCGAACACTCCTTAGGCACCAGTGGCGTACTGAATTAATTTTAGAGGGATTCAATTAGTATATTCCAAAGGACAGGACAAAATCATCTGCAACGAAGAAATGAGAAAGAAAAAATTATTGCAAATACTATATAATTGGTCGTACCTACAAATAAATGAGATTTCTATTTCAACATCACACTCAAGAAATTTTCTCAAATGTCTAACAATGAGCAAAACAGATTGTTGCGATGAAAATTATGTAGACAAATTTCAAAAAAACCGGGACGTGTCACTACGTCGAATTCCCATTACGTCGAATGGGATCCAGCTTCGATAACGATCGTGTTTTGGTGACGTAAGTGGTGGGGATGCTTTTCTACGTAGTGGGAATTCGGCGTAATGGGAATTCGACGTAGTGATACGCACTCAAAAAAACATCTGGTATGAAATATGCAGTGGTCATAATTCTTTCACCCCCCCCGTACCTCATTTTTCGAAATATTTGAAAATAACAACCACCGATACAATACAGATTATCCCAATGAATTTCATATATGAACATTCAGAAACCACGCAGATGAATTGCCAATCCCTTGCTATTTCGCGAAATATTCAAAACTATCTCCGATACGATTCAAACTGTCACAATCAAATTGGTGTAGGAACCTTCAGAAACAACAGAGGAAATCGATATATCTGGCTGAAATCCTTGCACCCCGTGCAAACCCCTGTTTCCACAATTATTTTGCGAAATATATAAAAATTCCTAACACCGAGGCTGCAAGTTTTTCACAAAAATCGATTTGAAAGATGGTTTCTGTACTATATGTTTATTTCCGAAGATACCAGACAGTTTACCGCATTTGTTACTGAAGAAGGGCATTATATGAATTCACGAGATTTCCATTTGGATGGAGGAATTCAAGTGCAAAGTTTCAATTCATTATCCAAGAAATTCTATATGATTTTCTGAGCAAAAACGTTGAATTTCTTTGATGACATTTTGTGTGGAGGGTTTTCATATAAAGAATGTGCAAATTTAATAAAACTTATTTTGTAAAGACTTAAAGAACAACATGAATGACGACTTGAAAAATGCCCAATTTGTGTTAAAGGAATTAAATTTTTGGGAAGAGAAATAGAAGAAGATTCGAAGGAAATAAAACATGAAACAACTGAAGAGGTTAAAAATATGCCGAGGCCCACTAACCTCAAATCATTGCAATATTTCACTGATTCGACAATTTGAATCACTTCAGAAATTTCTTGAGGAATTATAAAAAGATTTTTCGTCCATTATATCAATTGAAATGCCAGAAAAAAAAACTTTCATTTGGTCATATGACTGTGAAAAGGCATTCAAAACCCTGAAAGATATGATAACCTCACAACCTGTTCTTCGTTTACCACATCGAAGACTGAAATATAAATTATCTACCGACTCATCTTATTATGGCTGTGGAGCAAATATCAAAGAGAACCTGTCAAGTACGAGTCACCAGTTACTACTCGTACCCAACCAACACATCTGTGACATGACATCCATGCGATGTCACTATCAAGTAACACTGAGACATTACTTTTGTTAGGTCGCTGCAATGTACACATTTGGCATGTAACTGTTGCGATATCGAGTTGATGTGATATTTGTGACATCCAGTAGATATCGCAGAGATGTCCCTGCGATATCACGACGAGGCATGTGACGTCCCAAAACTTGTCGCAGGGAACTTGCATTTACGTCGCTCACATGTCGCGATGTCACACTCAGGCGATATCGCCTGTGACACAACTGCGACAAGTTTTGTGACGAAATTGCGACAAGTTTTGTGACAAAATTGAGATCACTTTTGCGACGTAATTGCGACAAGATGTGCGATGACTCAGCGATTTATTTCGCTATCAATCTGCGACGTACTTTCTGCCTTTAATATGTGCCTGTATTCTGCATCATTGAAATTTCATGGATATTACCAGAATTATATACACTGGACATCATAAGAGCGACATCTACTGGACATCATAAGAGCGATATCTACTGGATGTCACAAATATCACATCAACTCGATATCGCAATAGTTACATGCCAAATGTGTACATCGCAGCGACCTAACAAAAGTAATGTCTCAGTGTTACTTGATAGTGACATCGCAGGGATGTCATTTTACAGATGTTTTGGCTGGGATGTGGGTGTCACGCACTTTGGGAGTTATGCACTGTGGGTGTTACGAAATGTGGGTAGAACGAGATGCTCCCTTTCGATGTAATTTCAATATACAAGATTTAGAGAAAATGGAAAATGAAAGATACTTAGTGAAAAGAAGAGACATGAAAACAATTTTTTATCATTATACCATGATGAACCCGAATGTAGAGGGCATGATGGTTAATACGTTACTACAAAACGTAATTTTATAAAATCAGGAAAAAATTTCGAAGTGTATGAGTACAGATGTGAATATTACATTCAAACATGTGAAATTTGTCAACAAGTTCAAATATCTACTGAAGCCAAACTATATATTCATTTGTTCAAAAATTTCAAAATCGATTGTGAAACAGAGTTCATATAGATTTTGCAGAATTTTATAAAAAAATCCAATTCCAATACAACAAAATCGTTCATTATATTGATCGATGAGGTAACGAGATATGTTTACGATAAAGCTATGAAACAAGTGGTGCAGCTCTGAAGAATTATTTCATGAACTTTCCTTTTAAAAACAAAATGAAGGATATTGTGAAACAATATTGTTTCAGACTGTGGTTCATTAACTTCTGGTGCTTTCTATGAATGGGCTCAAGCTGATGGAATAAAATTAATTCATAGGACCTGCCATCATTCTGGTGTGGAAACGGTCTAGCAGAGAGAACTTTTCGAGATATAAAAATATTCATGAATTGTTATCCGAACAATGAGGGCGGTTGGAAGAATAATTTGGAAGCTGAAATTTGTCATCATAACTCTTCTCACAATGAATTCCACCTAAGATATTACTTTTACCACCGTTACAAGCTGATAAGAAATTATTTTCGAAGGTATAGAGACATTCGAGACTCCAAAATCATCTGAAGAACAATTAAAATACAAAGTACACCCACACAACACATGGACATCCAGTGGATATCTAATGGATATCCATTAAGGATATTTTGGACATCCGATGGACGTACAGTTTTTATCCAAAGGATATTCAATGGACGTCCAATGGACATTCTTAGGCCACCAACCTGTACGTCCATAAAATATCCTTCATGGACATCCATGAGATATCCATTATGGACATCCATGAGATTTCCTTCATGGATACCCACAAGATATCCATCATGGATATCTTCAAGATATACTTTATGGACATCCATGAGATATCCATCAAGAACGTCCATAAGATATCGTTCATAATTCTGCATAATTATTTGTGCAATTCGTTACAGAGAAACCAACCTAGCTTGCGATGTAAAAAAGTGCTGCACACTTCTTGGACAACGGATTATAGTCAGTAATATATCCTGTTATAAGGCACACTCAACGTGACCGTATGTGCAATTTAAAATGTTCTGCTAGATTTGTTTCGCTGCATTCAAAAAATGTAGACAAACTAAGGTAAACTGGAGTGTCGTTAATAATAATTTTTAATTTTTTCATTACTTTTCAAACAAAATACTTGATATAGTTTAAATTTGAGAAATAGTTTGCCAAGAGTTCTCAACAGAAAAGTAATTGATGAATTGAAATAGTTCTCAATTTGAATAACATGAGTATAGTACTCGACAATTCACTTGCTTCCTTCCAAAAGTTCACGTTCACGGTAAATGCTAATGATCACAGTTTACAATTATTAACTAACACACCACTATTTTTCGTTTCTTTATAAACACAATTATATTGCACAATGGACACCACAACGCTTCAACTCAGTTCAACATAATTTTTTCAAACCGACCCAACACTCAACGACTCTGAAAATTACGACATTTGACAGACGCCATAGACGATTGCACGTCAGGAAACTGTCTTGCTGGAATGTCCATGTAAATGGCCCAATCACGTTGCCAATTCGTAGGGTGCCACTGCGGAAGAAACATTAATTATTTATACAATAAATGTACGAAATGGATGTCCATAAGATATCCTTCATGGATATCCATCGTGGATATCCGAAAGGATATCCATTTTGTACATCGTATGGATATTTTTTACTGGGATTACTTTGGATATCCAAAATTTGGATATCTTATGGATATCCAAAATTGGTCCAAGGATATTCCGACATGAATTGGACGTCCATAGGATATCGGGTGCTGTATGGGCAGGAACAAGCCAATAAGAATTAAAAAATCGAGGCCACCAGATTTGAAAGTTAGTTGGATTTTAACAAGAAACCAACATATTGGAAAGGAATTAAAGACAAAGTGGCCTTTTCAAATCACAAAAGTTAAGCATACTGGTAGCTTATATCCATATTTCAATTCTGATTTCAAATCAGATACCGCCCATATATCAAATGTTAGAAAATTTCATCACAGGAGTGATGATTTCTTGAGATTAAATGCTGAATGAAAGATTGTATAGCCCTATAACATCCAATTTTTCCTTACAATAATGTTTATCAGCAAAGTTGAAATGATGAAATTATATCACCCAAGTCACCTGGGTTTTCTGCCATTTTTTCGAATTTGAAATTGAAAAAAAATTCTATGGTCTTCACAGGGAGCCTCCATGAATTCCCAAAATATTGTAGACTATACTGTCTTCTGTATATGCCAATGTTTCCAGAACTTTTCCGGTTGTCCATACTATACGTTATTATTTCAAAGTGAATTATTCGAATACAATTTAAGTAGGCAGGTTTAAAGAATAAAATGGGCCCTAAAACAGAGCCTTGTTGAACTCCAAACATCATATTTTTTCTGATTTTTCACTGAACACATTGATGACTATGGTCTAGCAGGTGGTAAATAAATTAATTTGACTCTTTTCCCGTATGTAATGTAACTGTAGGTTGTGAACCACTAGAGTGGCACATGATGTCGAAAGCTTTAGACATATTGTTACGTTTTTCCAGTGGGTTGGGTAATATGACACTCGGTATAACAAAAACAAAACTAATTTATTCACCAACTGACGCAACAAAATATTTCGAAAAACTTCAAACACACTGATATTTTTTTTTGCGAAATTCGCAAATTTGGTAACACTGTCGCTTATCTTCGCTAAAAACCCTTCGCTTCGATTCCCTCGCCAAGATAATCGATACGCCCTCTGGTGGAAAGTTTCAAAGTGTTGTCTATTAGTTGAAGCCTTGGTCAAGATGGCGCTGCGATTGTTGTTTTGAAATTTTGGAATATGATGAATTCAAATTATTCCAAATGTTTATCGAGCACAATAATTCATAGTTATCCTTCACATAAAAAGTAAAAATACACCAAAAACTATAATATTCTCTCAAGAAGTTTTTTACGGTTAGGGATTTTCAAACAACGTCAAAGTCTTAACCTTAAATAGCAATAGTTGTCAATGTGGTGATTATTAGTTTTCTTGAATGTGGCGCTGCGATCTCAATTTGAAATCCGAATTGGTAGTTTGAGAACCTCGACTTATCTAGATTCCCAAAATTGCTTCTGTGAACTAGGATTACTGATTCGGGGTATATCCATAAATTTCGAGACTCATTTCCTTTACCAGAATTTATTAGCCCGTGGTAAGTTCGTGAACTTTATCAGTGTGTATTGTTGCACATGCATCCCATCTACATTTATTTTCAGGGCTGAGTTCAAAAACAGCCTATACTGACATTTTGCCCATTCACCTTATAATAATTAAAATACCTATGTGTAGATTGTTTTACTGTTTTCAATACGAAGGTGAATAAAGACGTTTTATTGTTATTATTATTTGTATCTCTTAGGAATATGAATGGAGGACCCATTCAATTTATTATCAGTTACCTCACTTGATACTGTGTTATAATAAGTGTGTTCGGGTTCACAAACAAAAACAGTCCAGGAACGGTTCGAAATCATTGGACTGTTGAGGCTTGAAGGATTTGTCTCGAATATATGTACAATAATTGGGTGGGCCCTAGATGCGTATCTATTATTTGCGAACCCGAATAGGGCTAAGACAGAATTTGACCTTTTCTCATTCTGAATACTCCGAATTATTGAATAAGTTATATGTTGTCCATGTCGCTCATAAATATTAGTAGAAATAGCTTTTACCCAGTAGGTATGCGTTGAAATTATAGCCATCTTAGTTGAAATGTTCCATAAATAACTGTTACGAAATATAACAGTTTCCTGTACGAATAATTGATATAAGAATGATACAAGCATTGTCTGTAGAGATTTTAGGTGTTTTCTGGCGCTCATGTATTCAAAACGTATTCGTCAGTCTCCTTCTCTCTCGCTTACGACCAATCAAATAGTGGGAGAGAAAACGCCTATAGTTAGTTAACCATATGAAGATATCATTTGTTCCATGTCATGTCTTTCCTTTCGTTTTTCTTACGGACGTCGTAGCCTGAATCCTGAATCACTCTTTCCTTGATTAATTATGATACCAAAAGATGACAAGCAATCCAGAAACAGAACTGGAGCTTTCAGTCGATGTCGTAGGTCATTCAAGTTATGAATGGAGATTAATTAGATGCCTAGACTTCAAGTTCCTTCATAAACTCCTATTGTTACGTCTTCGTGACAAATTATAATTTTTCTTTCGCGCAAATAGTTTTAAGTTGGCATTAGGCGACTCAAAAAGGGCGCATGCCCTACGAGATAACCAATCACAAAGCATTAGAAGCGGCTCAACAAGTAGTGCTCGCTTTGCTCAACTGTGAACCGCATATATTGAAATATCGCTATTTTTCACGTTTTTTTGGTAAATTGGTGATACTTGTGAATCGAGACCGATTAAGGATCCGTAGCTGATAAAGGGCCCTTTCGACGAGGAAGAGAAGATTGCATATTTCTGGTGAGTTCGTTAAATGCCAACTCGTTCCTTTTTCTTATTTTTTACTTTCGAACCATATTAATACAGTCCACTTCAAATTACGATTTTTGAAAATTCGAAGACGCTACATTTTGGTCCTTCGAGCCGGATAATTTTTAGATATTTTCTTGAAATTCACAGCGTGAACGCATTGAAATTCAAATTCAATTTGTCAAATCAAAATTAGTCTATATTGAAAAAACACTAACGGTCGGCATCGACAGACCATTCTGCCGCTTTTTACAGAACATCGCACGGAGCAAAAAAGTCGAAGTTGGGAATTCCAGTGGTATCGCGCTCATTCATTCTGTGTTTACAAAAACTGTTGTTGACTTTCATCTAATTCATCCTCAAATAAATTGATTTGTGTGCTTTTGAAAATGGGCGACAAATTGTAAAGGTACAAAGCATTGAGAACTAGTGCGGTTACTGAAATAATCTCTTTAGAAGACATCGCTAATAAGGCAAAAATTGATAAATCTAAACATACCATATTTAAAATTCGATATGGTGAAATAGAAACAGTTCGCGAAGAATTCATGAAACATCACAACAATATACTAGTTATATTGTCAAGTGACGAGAATAATGATTTAGAAGAGGAAAATGAAAGGAAAAGTAACTTCTTTGACTCATACTTTTCCGTTCGAACTATTTATGCAGATTTATTTGAAAATAGCCTTTCGTCAAATCCTCCCAATGGAAATCTAACCATGTTAACTACTGCTAATTCTAAGGGTCGTTTACCGAAACTAGAATTAAAAATGTTTTCAGGGGACTACAAAACATTTCCCAATTTTATTGACCTTTTCAATTCAATGGTGCATAATAATGATTCAGAAAAGTTCCATTATTTGATTACGTCCTTGGAGGGACCTCCATTATCTTTAGTTCAAATACACCCGTTAGAAGGCAGTAATTATAATCTTGCTTACGATTGTTTAGTAAAAAAATTCTCAAATAAACGGTTTCGCGCTTCCGCTCATTGGAATGAATTGCAGAGTTGTCAACCTGTCAATTGTGAAAATGCCGCTTCTTTTCGCCATCTCTTAGATATATTTAATGAAAATTTATCCGCACTAAAGAAACTAGATCTTCCTACCGATGGGTGGAGTTTTATTTTAATGCAAATGCTCATCGATCGTATTAGCCCCGATATGGCTCAAGCTTTCAAAAAAGAGCACTGTTCATCGGAAATTCCAACATATAATGCCTTATATGAGTTTTTAGATAAGCAACGCACTGCAATTGAATCTTTCGCTTATTCGCATGCTTCAAAGTTGAAGAAGCAAACAGATACATCTCGTAAGTCAACAAATAGTTCGCAAACTAGTTCCAGAAATATGCAATCACGCAATTCGTCATTTTTCACCAAAACTGACAATCGTACATCAAAATTAAACTGTTGCCAATGCAATGGTAGTCATTCGCTCTATACTTGTTCATCGTTCTTGGAAAAATCCGCTACCAATAGATACAATTTTTGCAAATCAATGCATTTATGCTTCAATTGTTTGAGTAATATGCACGATCTACGGACTTGTAAATCCCGCAATAGTTGCCGCTGGTGTAGTAAAAGACACCACTCTCTATTATGTATGAAACATAACTCTGATTCTAATAAAACAGTTGATCAAATGAGGAATCAAGCAGCTTCTCATTCAACTGATGATTTGTCTCCTCCCCAAACAGTTGCTAATGTACATTGTGGTATGGGTTTCATGAATCGAAAAAATGTAGTACTCTTGGGTACCGCTCGCATCGCAATTCTGAATAGTAAAGGACATTATCAAACTTTTAGGGCTTTACTCGATCCAGGTAGTCAAAGTACTTTTATTACAGAAAGGGCAGTTAATCAGTTAAAATTGTCAAAATATCCTTTATCACTTACTGTTCAAGGCTTGGGTGAAAGTAAAACCGTCACCTGTTCAAGTGGGGTATCATTTTGTTTCAAACCTCCCAATCAAAACTCTCCCTTTTTCACAGTTGACGGCGTGATAATTTCAAAAATATGTGAAAAATTGCCCTCATCACACCTTTCAACTGAAAATTGGCCGCATCTTGTTAAGCTTAATTTAGCCGATCCCGAATTTAACAATCCGAGTCAAATTGATATTTTGTTAGGGGCAGATATCTTTCCGAAATTAATATTAGGTAATCATATTTGTGGTAATTTACAGGAACCGGATGCAATAGAAACCGTATTTGGATACGTGTTGATGGGAAAATTAGCTTGTTCTTCTCCTCCCTTACTGAATTCATTTTTTTGTCAAACTAACGCTGAAACTAATTCGATAGAAAGTATTCTAAAAAATTTTTGGCAGATAGAGTCTGTTCCGGAAGTTAAATGTCTGTCGCCGGAAGATAAGTACGTTGAAGAATACTATGAAAAAACTACTCGCCGGGAAGACAATGGCCGCTTTATTGTTGCATTACCTTTTCGTGATTCACCTCCAGTATTTTTTGGAAGTAGAAATCTTCCTATCCGAAGTTTTTTGTCTCTTGAGAAGCGGTTGCAGAAACAAAAGACAATTTATCAGGATTATTGCGAATTTATGAAGGAATATTTAGAGCTCAATCATATGGAATTGATATCCGAATTAACAATACCAAAAACTAGTTACTACATACCGCACTACTGTGTTATAAAACCTCAAGCTATTTCTACGAAATTGAGAGTAGTTTTCAATGCTTCAGCTCGACCCTCGAATGAATTGTCACTAAATGATCACTTATTGACAGGTCAAAAGTTACAGCGTGATATCGTGACAATTTCATTAAATTTCCGGTAACATAAGTATACTTTGTGCGCAGACGTCAAAAAAATGTATAGAATGATTTTACTAACACCGGAACATCGCGATTTTCAACGCATAATTTGGCGCTTCTCACCTGCTGAACCTTTGAAAGATTATCGATTACGCACCCTCACTTATGGCGTTTCATCATCCCCTTATTTGGCATTGAAAACAATCCTGTATCTAGTTGAACAAGTCGGTTCAAAATATCCACTAGCTTCAAATGCTTTAATCTCAGATTGTTTTGTAGATGATATAGTAACCGGTCACGCTACCCTTGAAGGAGCTTTTCGCCTTCAAGACGAACTGATATCTTTGTTGAAAGAAGGAAATTTTGATTTACGGAAATGGTCTAGTAATGAACCTTCTCTATTGTCTCATTTGCCGAAATCACATTTATGCTCCTCTCCTTTATCGTTTGAAAATGAGAATGTGCATGGAGAGACTATATCTCATAAAATTTTGGGTCTACTCTGGGAGTGCTCTAGTGATATTTTCAAATTTTCAGTATAGATATTGGATCGTCCATGTACAAAACGCAATCTTCTTTCCGAACTTGCCCGGGTTTTCGACCCTCTAGGAATGTTAGCTCCTATAACATTTTCTACAAAATATCTTATCCAACGGTTGTGGGTCTCTGGTGTAGACTGGGATGAGACACCTAATGATAAAATTCTCCAGTATTGGATACTTTATAAAAAAGAACTCCATTTATTGTCTCGTATTAAAGTACCTCGCAGGATATTGAGTAACCCTAATATGGAATGTGAGCTTCATGGATTTGGAGATGCTTCCGAAAAAGGTTACGCAGCCGTTATTTATTTTCGCGAATTAAAAAAAACTGGAGCGGAATTATATTTTGTTTGTGCTAAATCTAAAATCGCTCCAATCAAACGCTTATCCATTCCATGTTTAGAACTTTGCGCTGCTGTTCTTTTATCATCTCTCATTTCATTTGTGACTGACACATATGGTACTAAAATAAAATTCACCGCTGCTCATGCATGGACAGACTCTACAATTGCATTAGCGTGGATACAGGCATCACCGCATAGATGGAAGACTTTTGTAAGCAATAGGGTGTCATACATACAAGAAAAGGTTCCCCCCGAACTATGGAAACACATTGATTCAGAATTAAATCCCGCTGACATTGCGTCACGAGGAGCTCTCCCATCTGAACTGTTGCACAATAATTTATGGTTTCAAGGTCCTGACTTTTTAAAAAAGAACGCGAGTCCTTGTGCTGATCCGAAGTACAATAAAAAATATACTACTCATGAAGAAGAACGTAAGATTGTTTTTTTCTCAGCCAATGCTTTGAATTGGATAGAAGAACTTTTGAAGAATCATTCATCTTTTTTAGTTGTGCAGCGTATTATTGCTTACATCAAACGACTTATTTTTAATTTGAAAAATCCAAAAAGTAAAGTTACCGACTCGCTAAGCTCATTGGAACTCCATCAATCAACTTTAACGTTGGTTAGATATATTCAGTATTCATGTTTTTCAACTGAGTTAGAAAGCAAAATATTTTCGAAACCTCTCAAGAAATTAAACGCATTCGTTGATACTGACGGACTTCTCAGAGTCGGAGGTAGATTATCTCATTCTAAATTATCATATGATAAAAAACATCCACTTCTTTTACCTTCTAACTCAAAATTGACTGATTTATTGATTGATCATTACCATAAAAAATATTTTCATGCGGGAATGCGTACCGTTCAGTTCTTATTGTCACAACAGTTTTGGATTCTATCAGCTAAACGCGTCATTCGTAGAGTTTTATCCAAATGCATTACATGCTGGAGAATGCACCCCATTGCATTACAACCCACCATGGGAGATCTTCCTTTTTCCCGTGTGTCACAAGTCAAACCATTCTCCCACGTAGGAGTGGATTATGGTGGACCGTTTTTTATTACTATGTCGCGAACACGAGGTGCTAAAAAATTGAAAGCGTACATATGTCTGTTTGTTTGTCTTGCTACAAAAGCCATTCATATCGAATTGGCATCTGACCTTTCTAGTGATGCGTTTTTGGCAGCTCTTCGACGGTTTGTTGCACGTAGGGGTAGATGCTCGCATATTAGTAGTGATTGCGGTACCAATTTTATAGGCGATTGTAAACAACTCAAACTTTTAAAGGAAGCCGCAACCACAGAAAATATTAATTTCCATTTCAACCCCCCCGCTGCTCCGCATTTCGGAGGAATTTGGGAAGCCGGGATAAAATCCGTTAAAAATCATTTATCTAAGATTGTGGGAGACCAGGTATTGTCGTATGAAGAGCTTTATACCGTTCTAGTACAAATTGAGGCTTTGTTGAATTCTCGCCCTTTAACACCGTTAAGCTCCGATCCTAACGACTTATCTGTTCTGACACCGGGTCATTTTTTAACGCTAGAACCACTGTCCACAGTTCCCGATTTCGACCATACTTCCACTCCGTTAAACAGATTATCTCGATGGCAATTGCTTCAACGCATCCACCAGGATTTTTGGCGTAGATGGAAACTTGAATACTTGCATACTCTGCATCAAAGGAGTAAGTGGATAACACCAACTACTCCTGTGATTGAAGGTACTCTAGTACTAATTAAAGATGAGTCAACCCCACCTCTTCAGTGGTCTTTAGGCCGTATCACTGCTTTAAATCCCGGTAAAGATGGAATTTCGCGCGTTGCCATAGTTAAAACAAAAAACGGTCTGTTGAAACGCCCGTTAGTTAAATTATGTCCTCTACCAATTGAGGAGACTAATTAAAGTATATTTTTTCTTTTGTTGAAGTTTATTTTTCACTTTTTTTTTATATCTATATATTTTTTTCATGCAGAATTTTGTTTTATTATGAAAATGCATATTTATTTTGATATGCATTTTGGGGGGCGGTAATGTTACGTCTTCGTGACAAATTATAATTTTTCTTTCGCGCAAATAGTTTTAAGTTGGCATTAGGCGACTCAAAAAGGGCGCATGCCCTACGAGATAACCAATCACAAAGCATTAGAAGCGGCTCAACAAGTAGTGCTCGCTTTGCTCAACTGTGAACCGCATATATTGAAATATCGCTATTTTTCACGTTTTTTTGGTAAATTGGTGATACTTGTGAATCGAGACCGATTAAGGATCCGTAGCTGATAAAGGGCCCTTTCGACGAGGAAGAGAAGACTGCATTTTTCTGGTGAGTTCGTTAAATGCCAACTCGTTCCTTTTTCTTATTTTTTACTTTCGAACCATATTAATACAGTCCACTTCAAATTACGATTTTTGAAAATTTGAAGACGCTACACCTATCCTCAACTCTATTTTGAAGCTCATCGCCTCTTTTCCAATATTTTAGTCGAACTGAAAGATATAAAGAACTCTGCGCCTATTTTTCCTTTCAGAGTAGGTCACTTTCTCGTGCATTGTCAAGTATACGTAAATATCGACATTAAACTATAGATGGCGTAACAGAAAATAAGCATCGTAAGATGAGTGAGAAACGTACAGGAAACTGTAACATTTTGTAACAAATACTTCATTTTCATTATGGAACATTTCAACGCATGCGTGACATCCATCAACAACATGTTTCCCAATCATGAAAAAGAGGAAGAACAAACTAATTATGATTAAATAATATTCAGTGATTTATGTTGGGAACGAATGCGTATACTTATCATAATCACTAGGATATTCAAAACAAAAATCTTCAAGTATTCACATAGCGTGCATAGAATGGTTGTATAATATTGTTAAGATATAAGAACTAGTAAATGATATTGATGAATATTTTTTTTATATTACATTTACTTGAACACTCTCACGCAAGTGCGCCCAGAAGGCAGAGACTTGTGCGGGCAAGGGTCGCCTGATCATCTTGGGTGCCGAAGCGTTCTGGGACGTCTTTTATACTGATTTTCACTGTAGCGCATTTGCTATTTTAACTGTAGGGAAACCCGTAAAAACCAACAGTGTTATCCGGTCGGTTGGTGTATACAATCCAGATATCCCATCCAATAGGATTGGTATCTAGGCAACTAACAATTGCCTATCGCAGCGAGCTGGTCAGAAAAATTCTGCACAGACCGCGGCTCGAACCAGCAGTGAAAATAACCAAACTGAATATATAGGACAGCGCCTTAGACCGCTTGGCAACACCGACCGACCTCTGGGAATTTGATCGGTATATTTCAGCAAATAGAAATATATTCCTGAGAAGATGTGCGGTGTCACATTTTAAGCTGCATGAATATCGCATCGAGGTAATTTTCCCACACTCAAGCGATGAGTTTTTCAATATAACTATTAATGCATTTTCTTACATCATTGCGATAGAAAGAACAGTTCGCAATTAAGTGTTTGGCGTGATACAGGGAAGGAAACAAATTGCTAGGAATTCAGTCCGGAACTATCGATTCCCCTACGGGTCTACAGTTTCTGAATGTTGTTCCATAAATTTCTCTCTCTCTCGTGTTTATTGGCCGTTGCTTCCTAGAGTAGGCGCATTTTGGCCCATGAATTTCATTGTGGCAGTCTGGATTGTATATCCTGGGAATTTTGGATGTTTTGCAAAATAACGGTGGAAAAAGGTGTTGGCACGGGGTGGAAAAAGTCTTTGGTACGTTTGGAAAAACCAACAAAGCAATAAATGTAAAAAAAAATGTGCGGAAGCCACTCTTCCAAAAGATCAATAAACTTCTCGACGAGTTTTTTCATATTATTGTTCTAGATCACCTTCATTATTCGCAATTTATTCTTTTTGATAAAAAAAATTCCACAAGTTTTTTGCAACAGATTTTCAAGAGTAAATTGTATAGACAACATAAGTCCAAGCCAATATCACTCGGCAAGGAACATGACCCAAATTCGAGCAAACAATGAATTTTTCTTTTAATTGTATTGTGTATGATTTTTTCCCAATTTTCTGAATAAACCCCTCCAAAATTATTTCAGTACGCTACTGGTTTATAATAACGATTCGGGTGAAATCGGAAATGTTGACATCTGACTTTAGCAGCCGATTTCACACTGCCAAAGATATTTGTGTTTTTTAGCGTTTCTATCTATTATATATGTCATGTTCCGATATTCCTGCACGGGGACTCTGATAAATAGAAACGTATATTAGAATCGAAATGTGACGTCAAATTCGACATCTCGGTCCTATACTTACATTGCCGAGATGTCGAATTTGACGTCATTTTGACGTCACATTTCGATTCTAATATACGTTTCTATTTATTAGAGTCCCCATGCTGAACAGTACTGTTCAGTAAATTCAGTCGTTTCGATTTTACTGACATTCACTGGCAATTATTTCGCGCCAATTTTCGAGGTACCCTGTTAGAGACTAAAAAGTTACTGGTGCTACTGCTGCAGAAGTGGTCCTGTAGTCCCAGTATTCCCAAAATTGAGTTAGGTTAGGTTGTGTTCGAATAAACGTCAACGGATAAAAGATTAAATTTATTGTCAGATCATTGCAATTGCAAAATTATCAAAAATGTTTCGAGTTGTACTGGAAGATATTTGCGTAGAAGTCGATGCTGATTGCAAGCCTTACTCACTCGAAATTTTGTTTGAGATTCTTATTGATTTCAGTCATTATATTCTATAAAGATTTATTATTATCAGAGCTTGAGCTCTCTGAATTTTCTATTTCCGTATCGCTATTGCTTACTATTCCTTCCATTATTTAATTCATTTTGAAATAAGATAGGGTAGATCACACCTGTCACCGCTGACAGTTCCTTTGAAGGATGCCCGATAGCGATCCGTTCCGATATCATGAGCAGTAGATTACTATCACTGCATAAAGCGTTCCGAAAATGCTTACTGTGGCCAGTAATACCAGCAATATCGGAACATGACAATAATAGAACGACAGCTAGACTCTATAAACTTCAAAAATTCAAAGTAAATGATAATTCGTATCTCCTGTCCTTTGATTCACGCGGTGTTCTTTGAAATTTCATGGAAAATTGAGGCAATGCGTCTTGGGCGACATATGAGGGGAAATTTGAAAAACTGATATAGTTCAAAATGCAAGAAATAAAAAAGCTGATATAATTATTTTTTCCATGGAGGAGCACATATCTGACGAATGACAATGACAGAATGACGCATATTGGCATATTGTATGGGAATACTAGATTTCCATTGAGAATACTAGGCTACTAAAAAAAAACGAAAAGTACTAAATTTAGTAGAATAATACTAAAAATCCCAACCCTGATAACACCCAAAGTGCGTAACACCCAAATGTCATAACACCCAACGTTCATATATAGGAAAGTTACGAAATGTCACGAGTTTATTGGCGAAGGGGTACCTGAGGCTAGGGGCAGGGTTTGGGGAAATCGAAGTTGGCAATTCTGGGGTAAATTGGGTAAATTAAAAATCTCTATAGGTGGCATAACCCCATAGAACCAAAGATAAACAGAAAAAGTGCAAAGAAATTGTCACAGAACACACAAACATATATGGTTTAAAGCTAAGTTCGTTAATTCATGGAGCGAGTAGAGACTGAGCTGAGATCAGCTGATCACTGAGCGCATAGAGCTTAAGATATAAAAACGAACGGGTTTTGAGCTTTTGGAGCGTGTAACTAACACGCATAACACATAACCTCATATTTATTTTATCTTTTTCGAGCAATTTGTGCTTGAGCGTTTACGAATTTTGCTTTGATTATCCACATTCGCCATGCAGATTGTTCATATGAAGATCATGTTGAATGAGAATGTAGGTAGGTAGGTTGAATTTTTATGTTTTCCTTTACAATGATGTGTTTATAGGTATAAGATGAAGTTGATTCAAGATATGGGTACTTTCACATTCAGACTTGGCCTGGCATTCCATTCTCCAATGATGACGATGAGCATATCAACATTGATAAGCTGCATTGTTGCTAGTCCGTTGTACCTACTTGGGCAGATGCTAGAGAAATTAGAATATCTGCTATTCGTGTTATAACCAGTTAGGAAAAATTTCATTTAGTAAAATGAACATGATTCCTGCGGTATGAAAAGAAAAACTATGGAAGTGTTTGAAAAAATTCCAAGTTTCCCAATGCTACACAGAAATGATTGAACACACTCTACATTATATCCTTGGAGTATTTAAAAATGTATTACGAATGCCTGTGGATAAAGTAAAACAAGAGAATGAGACATGTTGTTTTGATAAGGGAAAACGAACTGAAAATTGTAAACACTGATGTATCACCATTCAGTGTTTTGAATGGAAGTCATCAGGGGTTGCACATATCCTTACCTAAGAACAAATAAGTTTCGAAGGATCTGAAGGCGTTTCGAATGATAACAAGCAAGTGAGGTTTTTGAAACGTGATTAGGATGCAATGGCTGCTGGAGTGGAACAGCTTGTAGAAAGGCAGAAAGAAATCTTCACATCAAGATATTATGGACATAAGATAATAGTAATGCTAATTAGAAAAAATATTTAACTTTATGACTCATTCTAGTAGTGTATAGGTGAAAAACTAGATCAAGGAATCGTGTAACAAACTATTTATACTTATTTTTTTTCACCTGAAATCGTTTTGAATACCAATAGTTCTACACATGAAAATATGTTGCTGTGCAATTAGGTGCTCATTTTTAGGATCATTACTTGAGTACTTGGGTTATCGATATTTTGTCAGGAGTAGTAAGACATGTAGATCAGGTAGCACCTAAGTATGGTCCACAAATTAACATATTTCACTCAGGATGTGATCCAATGAAGGCTGAAAAATTTCCTTTGTGAAAACAAATGTTCATGCCCTAGCAGGTCAATGGCATGTGTTGCAATGAAAGTATTAGTATTTTTAAATTCTAACAATGACTTGCTTCTGTTCATTCAGTAAATAATATAATTCTTTAGAATTATACTTTTGTACAGTTTCCGAAATACATCATATTGACTTGTATTGTGGCAATGGAGATTTTTAACAATAAAAAGCATGATAATTTTTGTATTTTAGTATTTGTGTGGTAATCAGTTTTTAGTTTATAATTTGCATATGATGCAAGTTTACATTCAAATTAGACCTGATAAGTTCTGTGATGGTTTGTTCTTAAGATATTTTGGATGTTTCTATTTGTTTCGTACCCAACTATAATGCTTGGAGAAGTCAATTCTGAACGTTTTTCAACTATTTTTCATACTGACCTATACATTTATTTATATTTATACATTTTTTTATCAGATTATACTGACTTGTTCTTTTATATTCTGTTAGATCTTTTAAGAGCCAATAAACGCTTGAACTGTATGAAGTTATTTTTGTGAGTTTGAATCCCCACAAAATAAAGTGTTCCCATAGGTTCCCATATATATATACCTATACATATATATTTGTTTTATATATAGTTATGTCGATTACAAAACATGACAGAATTCTGATTCAATATGCCAGAACAATTTTCCAAAGAAAAACTTTCATTGGAGGGCTGAATGCGCCTTGGAGGAAGCAAAGGCCAATAACCTAGAGAGAGAACTTTCATTGGAAAATTGATCTTAGATCTTTTTGACCATGACACAAGCACTAACCGCTGCACTAACTTCAAATTAAATTGAATGTTTTTTTTGAGAAGATATGACTAGAAAATATCACTGGTTCTGACTTTCATAAAGTAAACTATATTTACTAAACAGCTTTAATTGAATGATAATACTTGAAAAAAATTGAAATATGTGAAAAAATTTAAATGAGAAATATATCCAAAAAAGTCATAAAGTGAATGAATCTTGATCTTGGTTATTGTAAGAGGAATTTCTCTATATACCTTTCCACTGGTACAATTCAATTGACAATACTTGATTTTTTTTCATGTATTGAATATATCAGAAACTGGCAACTAAAGATTTATGCAGCAGTTTTGAGTAATGAGAAGTTCAGCCTTCACTTTTCAATAGGAACGTTTAAGCTCTAGTCCCAATAAATTTGGGTAATTACCATCTCTTATTACCTACCCAAAACTGCTGCAAGCTGCAAAATCCGATGTTACATTTAAATAATTACATCAGTTTCTTTAGTTATGCTATTTTCAAATACACTACATGATTTTATTCACCAATAATCATGGTACTCATTTTGTATGAATGGACTATATCACAAGTGGTTGCATGATTACAAAGCGATGTCTTTGAAGAGGCATTTTGTTCATAAGTTCATTTGGATTCCTATTTAAATTTAACACTATACATTAGAAGACGTAGATAACGTTCAAAGTATAATACAAAACTCGAAACATTTTCTTGGCCTCGGAAAAAGATCCTTGAACGACTGGTAAACCCAAATATTATCCATTTCATATAGGAGTAATTATCATACTCTGGCAAACTTTCTTGCTGCATGAGGAACGGTCCCACTTTTTTTTAAACACAGGTATTCCTTTCGGATTTTCACCAACCATATACATTCATCAATTTTTCATTTGCTTTCGTTTTCAATTTTCACATATATCCAGATCGTTGAATTATCTGTCAAATCAAACACAAATACGAATGTACGAAGAGTAGGTATATCTACACTTTTTCTCAACTGACATTCAGTATTGAACACCATGAAGATTTTCCATAAACTCGAATATTCATAGATCTTATTAGGGGAACAGGTATTTTTTTGCTATCTGTTGTTATCTACCAATCAGATACCAAAAACTGAGATCCACTTGCATACTAGTATATCGTGGAATTTCACCTTAACCTCATTGACGCCCCCGTAATATGGAGGGATCGATATGATGACATTTCGTAACCATACCAACGTTGATAACACCCAAATTTCGTTATGCCCACACTCACCGAACATACCCGAATGATGCGCTATTGCCAAATTCATCCTTCTTTTAGGTTAGGTTAGTTCACGGATAATAGAGTATACGGTCGTTCAATGCCACGTCATTGACTTGTACATGTCACTGGGTAACCAATCAGAAAACATGATTGTCAGCTGGTGTCATTTTTAAACTTTAGCCCTGCTCAAATCATGTTTTCCGATGATCCAATGAAGGCTGAAAAATTTCCTTTGTGAAAACAAATGTTCATGCCCTAGCAGGTCAATGGCATGTGTTGCAATGAAAGTATTAGTATTTTTAAATTCTAACAATGACTTGCTTCTGTTCATTCAGTAAATAATATAATTCTTTAGAATTATACTTTTGTACAGTTTCCGAAATACATCATATTGACTTGTATTGTGGCAATGGAGATTTTTAACAATAAAAAGCATGATAATTTTTGTATTTTAGTATTTGTGTGGTAATCAGTTTTTAGTTTATAATTTGCATATGATGCAAGTTTACATTCAAATTAGACCTGATAAGTTCTGTGATGGTTTGTTCTTAAGATATTTTGGATGTTTCTATTTGTTTCGTACCCAACTATAATGCTTGGAGAAGTCAATTCTGAACGTTTTTCAACTATTTTTCATACTGACCTATACATTTATTTATATTTATACATTTTTTTATCAGATTATACTGACTTGTTCTTTTATATTCTGTTAGATCTTTTAAGAGCCAATAAACGCTTGAACTGTATGAAGTTATTTTTGTGAGTTTGAATCCCCACAAAATAAAGTGTTCCCATAGGTTCCCATATATATATACCTATACATATATATTTGTTTTATATATAGTTATGTCGATTACAAAACATGACAGAATTCTGATTCAATATGCCAGAACAATTTTCCAAAGAAAAACTTTCATTGGAGGGCTGAATGCGCCTTGGAGGAAGCAAAGGCCAATAACCTAGAGAGAGAACTTTCATTGGAAAATTGATCTTAGATCTTTTTGACCATGACACAAGCACTAACCGCTGCACTAACTTCAAATTAAATTGAATGTTTTTTTTGAGAAGATATGACTAGAAAATATCACTGGTTCTGACTTTCATAAAGTAAACTATATTTACTAAACAGCTTTAATTGAATGATAATACTTGAAAAAAATTGAAATATGTGAAAAAATTTAAATGAGAAATATATCCAAAAAAGTCATAAAGTGAATGAATCTTGATCTTGGTTATTGTAAGAGGAATTTCTCTATATACCTTTCCACTGGTACAATTCAATTGACAATACTTGATTTTTTTTCATGTATTGAATATATCAGAAACTGGCAACTAAAGATTTATGCAGCAGTTTTGAGTAATGAGAAGTTCAGCCTTCACTTTTCAATAGGAACGTTTAAGCTCTAGTCCCAATAAATTTGGGTAATTACCATCTCTTATTACCTACCCAAAACTGCTGCAAGCTGCAAAATCCGATGTTACATTTAAATAATTACATCAGTTTCTTTAGTTATGCTATTTTCAAATACACTACATGATTTTATTCACCAATAATCATGGTACTCATTTTGTATGAATGGACTATATCACAAGTGGTTGCATGATTACAAAGCGATGTCTTTGAAGAGGCATTTTGTTCATAAGTTCATTTGGATTCCTATTTAAATTTAACACTATACATTAGAAGACGTAGATAACGTTCAAAGTATAATACAAAACTCGAAACATTTTCTTGGCCTCGGAAAAAGATCCTTGAACGACTGGTAAACCCAAATATTATCCATTTCATATAGGAGTAATTATCATACTCTGGCAAACTTTCTTGCTGCATGAGGAACGGTCCCACTTTTTTTTAAACACAGGTATTCCTTTCGGATTTTCACCAACCATATACATTCATCAATTTTTCATTTGCTTTCGTTTTCAATTTTCACATATATCCAGATCGTTGAATTATCTGTCAAATCAAACACAAATACGAATGTACGAAGAGTAGGTATATCTACACTTTTTCTCAACTGACATTCAGTATTGAACACCATGAAGATTTTCCATAAACTCGAATATTCATAGATCTTATTAGGGGAACAGGTATTTTTTTGCTATCTGTTGTTATCTACCAATCAGATACCAAAAACTGAGATCCACTTGCATACTAGTATATCGTGGAATTTCACCTTAACCTCATTGACGCCCCCGTAATATGGAGGGATCGATATGATGACATTTCGTAACCATACCAACGTTGATAACACCCAAATTTCGTTATGCCCAACGTTGGTATATAGGAGGAAGGTTACGAAATGTCATCATATCGATCCCTCCATATTGCGGGGGCGTCAATTAGGTTAAGGTGCAATTCCACTATATACTAATATGCAAGTAGATTTCAGTTTCTGGTATCTGATTGGTTGATAACTACAGATCAAAAAAAAATACCTGCTTCCCTAATATGATCTATGAATATTCGAGTATATTGAAAATCTAACTTTATGGTGTTCAATACTAAATGTCAGTTGAGAAAAAGTGTGGAGTGTGGATATACTCGATACAATCTTCGTATGTGTTTGACAGATACTTCAACTCTATCTCGATATATGTGAAAATTGAAAACGAAATAAAATGAAAAATTCATGACTGTGTATGGTTGGTGAAAATCCGAAAGGAATACCTGTGTTTTAAAAAAAAGTGGGACTGTTCCTCATGCAGCAAGAAAGTTTGCCAGAGTATGATAATTACTCGTATATGAAATGGAAAGTGTTTGCGTTTACCAGTCGTTCAAGGATCTTTTTCCGAGGTCGAGAAAATGTTTGAGCTTTGTATTATACTTTGAATGTTATCTACGTCTTCTAGTGTATAGTGTTGAATTTATATAGGAATCCAAATGAACTTATGAACAAAATGCCTCTTCAAAGATATCGCTTTGTAATCATGCAACCAACTGTGATATAGTCCATTCATACAAAATGAGTACCATGATTATTCGTGAATGGAATCATGTAGTGTATTCGAAAATAGCATTACTAAAGAAACTGATGTGATTATTTAAATGTAACATCGGATTCCTGTTGAATTTTTTTAAATTCTCTTTCAGCTTTGAAAGTTCTGAAACACATGTTTCTGATGCCCTCCTTGTGAAATCTCTTCCAGAACATTTTCTAAAATATATGTACATTATTTTACTCTTCCAAAAATACTTGAAAAAAATGTAAACCAACCAGTATTTTGTAAAAAGTGAGTATCATTTGGGCGTGATTTCTTTGCTGGAATAACTGAAACATAATGAGAAATCAAGCAAATATATCTACAAAATTAGGGAAAACGGTTAACCCGATTTTGGCAGAACTCACCATTTTTCAACAACCTCACTCGTGACTTAGGTTGGTCCTCTCCTGTTATTTCGCAATCATTTTCATAAAATTGCTCCGAGCATATTCTAGAATAATTTGTCAGAATCCACGGATCGGGTTTATTACAAAATGCTATTCACTCTTGCCTTACAACAGGATTCTTCGGAAATGAGTGAAAACTTGAGGCTCTACTTGAGCTTGATAGCGTTCCCTAAGTGTTCAAACAGCCCGTTACACAAACTTGTTTCCCGGCATAATAACTAATCAAAAAGTTTTTTATACAACACAATAGCTAAAACGAACAAACATCCAAGAAAAAACAACAACAACTTATCCTAATAGAAACACTTTAAAGCTAGTAAAATATTACTCTAAGAAACTCCTTACACTAATGAAAATTGAACAAACGACTGAAAATATTAAAAAAATGATTCCCTAAACTCCAAAAAGACAAGACTGAATACACAACGCAACGCAGGTTCAGGTATGCTGTGGGCTGTGACAACGCAAAACGCAACAAATCTTTAACTTTTACAACAGAGTAACAAAGACACTAAGAGACAGAGAAAATCAGGAATCAGCCACATAAAACATATATGTTTGTGTGTTCTGTCACAATTTCTTTGCACTTTTTCTTTTAACTTTGGTTCTATGAGGTTATGCCACCTATAGAGATTTTAAATTTACCAAATTAACCCCAGAATTGCCAACTTCGATTTCCCCAAACCCTGCCCCTAGCCTCAGGTACCCCTTCGCCTATAAACTCGTGACATTTCGTAACTTTCCTATATATGAACGTTGGTTATGCCCACACTCACCGAACATACCCGAATGATGCGCTATTGCCAAATTCATCCTTCTTTTAGGTTAGGTTAGTTCACGGATAATAGAGTATACGGTCGTTCAATGCCACGTCATTGACTTGTACATGTCACTGGGTAACCAATCAGAAAACATGATTGTCAGCTGGTGTCATTTTTAAACTTTAGCCCTGCTCAAATCATGTTTTCCGATTGGTTACCCAGTGACATGTACAAGTCAATGACGTGGCATTGAACGACCGTATACTCTATTATCCGTGAGGTTAGTTAGGGGGTTAACAGGAAATTGCAGAATATCTGGTAAATTTTGCAACAGTGCATCATTCGGGTATGTTCGGAGAGTGTGGGCATAACGAAATTTGGCAATTTGGATGTTACGCACTTTGGGTGTTATAAACTGTGGGTGTTACGAAATGTGGGTGTTACGCAGCGCAAGAGAAAATTCGGATGTTTCTTTCCATCTTGTGAGCAAAAGTCATTTGAAATAGAAAAAGACAGTCGCCTCTCTCTCGGTATGAGAGTTCCCCGGTTTGAAAATCAGGCCCCTGGGGAGACGAAATTATTGTTCAAAATTATGCTGATTGGTATATTAGCAAGAAAATATGGCTTACTGTCAGTTGTCAATACTCATTTCTGACTGACATTTCTGTCATTCTAATCTAAAACCAGAGACAACTAACGGAGAGACGCCTATCTCAATGTATAATGTTCTATGCGATCACTGCAACCACGGCGTAGGTGGCGCTAGTAGTAATAGGGCGCGAAATTCAAATATATATAGTCATATTATTTTCGAGGAACTAATGTTCACTCGAGTTTCAGCTTCCAGCAAATCAGCACTTCGGAACTATTAAGGTTCGTACTAATGCTGAATTCGCCAGAAACTGAAACTTGAGTGAACAGGGGTTAGGAAAGTTGATGAATATCTCAGAGCTATTATAATAAATATTCTTTCGAGATCTATATAACGTATTTTTACTGATTGAACAGACTTTGCTAATGTAAAGGTTTACAAACTGATTGTTATTAATATAGCACTGAGACATACAAAAAAGTTAAATAAGCATTCAACAGATCTGTTGTATTAAAGAATTGTTTTATTTCATGTCATAGTAAACATATAAAAATATATAAGGCTTGTTATAGCTAGCTTCTGGTGAACTATTATAACTGGGGCCTAAAACAAATGAAGAATTGTTTTTCTGAAATCATAAGGATGTAGGTCTTTAACATTATGTATTCTCATTTACATATATAATACTTTTTCAAAATTTAGCATCCTGAAATTTGACCCTGACTACTACTGTAGGTTTGTGTGAAAATGGGAATAATTCAAAATACTGTCCATGTACAGGATAACAAATATAACATGTTGGCGTATTTTCTAGCGATGCACTCTTCTTTGCTGCACAATAATAATAATAATGAACATAACATAATTCGGGAGATTAATTTATATCAGAAAGAAGTTTGTACTTCCTTATATATGAAATAAAGATATTTGAGTAGATACTACACAAATTATAGACACCTAGTAGAGCTGGCTAGATCTGCAGTATTATAATAAAATAGTCTTTCAGTTTAATCACCTTTTGTGTAATGAAATACTGCCATACTAAGGTATTCAACAGAGGTAATTTTCAAAAGTTATATGTATATGACTGATATAAGATTCTGGCTTATACAAACCAACGTGAATTTAATAAAAAGTTGTGGTATTTGTAGACAACACATCAAGAGTGGTTCAATGAACTACTTATCGAAATCAAAACTAAACCTAGTATCGATAACTTTTTAACAATAAAAAGGTTATTTTTAGTTAATTTTAAGCTATTTCTTGTTTCTTTATTAATTGCTTGATAAATTTAAAAAAAAGATATCTTGCAGAACAATTACTGATGCCGAAGTTTCTTCACTTTCTGCTGAGCGGGCCGGCTATCTTCAAGCTTCTGTTTGGACTCGGTGTTGTCCCGTTTGCACCACCAGGGTATTCCCACTCTCCAAATACCTCGGATGATGGCATCCACTAACTGTTTGTGTGAGGGGCATGTTAACCAGGTCATAGGTATTGTTTCCTGAAGCAGCTGATGTGCAAATACTCCAACTTGTGGTTTATCGAAAGAGTCAACTAAAATTTGCTCCAAAAGTTGGACACCTTGTGCAACAGAAGAAACTAAATTTTCTGAAGGATACTGAAGGTTTTCTTTATCCTCAGACCATTCTTGATAAGAAATAAAGAGATTATGTTGGGCATCTGATGTGCTTAGCAGTTGCTCCCCACAAACTGAACAGTTTACTGATCCAAAAATCTTTTTCGCAATAAAGCCACTCACATATGCTACAGGCAAGGTATCAGTTGTACCAAGTGATACTGAATTGGCAATATCTGTGGCAATTGCATCACTGTTTGCCTGAAAAGAAGGTCCTGCTGTTTCAGTACTTGTAACATTTGTTTGGCGTGATTGTGTTGCCGTGTTCATGGTTAAAAAATTCTTTAAGTTGCTTAGAAGCTCACGATTGTCTTCTTGGTTTTCTAATTCCATGTTGGGTATAAAAAAATTTGAACCAAAAATTTTATAAATGTTGAAATGACAAATGACTTTTGACAAATATGACAGACATGACATCATTTTGACAGTCTATGTCAATTCAACACTAGCGCCCTCAGCCCTTGGTTGCAATCCGGAGAAAAAGAGTGGGATATACACAAAATATATGAGTGGAAAAAAGATAGCATTAGCGAACAAATTTTGCCTATAAACATAATCGTCTCTCCGTTAGTTGTCTCTGCTAAAACTAATCTAAGGCTGGTGGCCCACACGACGGTAACGGCACGATTTGCCGCGCGCGATATATCGCGCCGCATCTGCTGTGTTCTCGCCCACAACACGGTATATCGTGCGAAACTCATTTAAATTAAATAGTGCATGTTGCCAAATTGATTTTATCCAGTTGTTGCTGTGAGCTTCGAAGGGATGGATCGAAAAAAAGGAATTTTGTTAGCTATTGTTTTACGTAGGCGCCGAAGAAATCGAGCTATCAAGATTCAAAGGCGATATTGGGTCCATCCAATTTTGAGAGTTAGATATGCGGATGGAGCGTTTTATACATTATTCGAAAAGCTGAGAGAAAATCGTGGGAAGTTTTTTAATTATTTTCGCATCGGCACAGACACGTTTGATTATTTAGTCGACCGATTAAAAGAGTCTATAATATGTCTGGGACCTTCCTACAGCCAATTCAATAATATGTTCTTCTGGTTTATATTTCCCCTTATTATTATTTATCAATTAAATCGATTATTTCGAAGGTAAATTTTCTCTTCGTTGACATGGGTACCTGTATTTCAATGCATGCACGCAGAAAGACAACACAGCACTTATCAAAAATATCGTCGATGTCGTCCTGTGGGCTAGAACTCATTAAATCCTATTGGCGTTCAGAAGTCATGCGATACGAATTCGCGCGATTCCTGACCGCCATATCGCAAGTGTTTGCGGTAACTTCCTGCCGCGACGATATTTAATACCGTCGCGGCATTTTTCAACCAGTGGGCGACCAGTGCATTCAATTGTACGAAACAGTTGTGTACGCGATATCGCGTACGATTTACCGCGCGCGGCAAATCGTGCCGTTACCGTCGTGTGGGCCACCAGCCTTACATGTCTATGAATGAATTATGAATCTAACCTCTCCTATAAATGTTGGATGTTGGATTTCTTTCATTTTGATTTGAGGATATTTTTCAAAATACAAGAGGGATATTTCAATTATGATTCATTATGAGTTAACAAATTGTGGAAATGATCCGCAGACTTCTGAACAGTGTTTTTGACACCGCACTCCCTGTAGAGTCTATAAACATTTGCAAACCCTTCACTAAGAAAGAAACGATACCTTTCGCTTGGCTAACTGACGTTGCTCCATGTTTTCCAGTCAACGCCAAGTGTATTACAATTATCACAGATCCCAATACGTTTTATAATACACTATTAGCTGGATGCAACTCTGCCAAAGAACGAATAACACTGGTTAGCCTGTACCTGGGCAATGGAAGCTTGGAAAGAGAACTTGTGAGATCGGTGAAGGATAATGAATATTTTAGAAACGATAAATTGAATGTTAGAGTTTTGTTAGACTATACTCGAGGGAGCCGATTTGAATTCAATTCAAGAGTTATGTTACAGCCTTTATTGAATCAAAATAGTAGCAACTGTCGAATCTCTTTGTATCATACACCTGCATTACGTGGTTTGTTGAAAAAATATGTGCCAGATCGTTGGAATGAGTTGTTAGGTTTGCAACATATGAAGCTGTACATTTTCGATGATACATTGGTTATTAGTGGTGCTAATCTGTCCAATGATTATTTCACCAATCGACAAGATAGATATTTTGTTATCAAAGATAAACACTTATGTGACTTTTATTGTGGATTGGTAGAGCAAGTTCAGAAGTTCAGTTTACAAATGGACAAGAATAATAATGTGGACCTAGATTCAAATTGGAAATTGTTACCATATGAAGGCAATAAAAGAGAATTTGTGAAACAGGCTGGTGACTTGATTGAACAATATTTCAAAGAGGTGATGAACAACCAAAATATCCATAGGCAGGAAGGATTCGGTAGGTACGATGTATCTCAGAACTAACTTCTGTTATTAAATGAAAATTAGAAGAAAATCATGTTTTCAAACGTCTTTATGTTCTAGAAAATTGAAACTATCACACACACTTCATCTCAAATAGTTGAATGAGATGTTGAGAATATCTTAGAAAGAATCATGTGCGAGTATGTGATATTGATGGCACTTATTCATAGAGTGTTTTCATACAAATGAAGTACCTGGTTGAAAAAACATCAAAAATATTACATTTAGCAAAAATAATATTAATTTTCAATTTTTTGAATAAATTCACATAAATTTTTAAGGAATTTTGTTGTAATAACTACATAACAATGTGTTCATATCAAAGTCATTTTGAGTTTATATATTCGCTTGATTTCAGAATCTAAACAATTGCTGCATATTGAATGGACATTTTTCACAGATACATGGGTTTTTCCATTGATCCAAATGGGGCAGCTAGGTGTTGAGCAGGATGCACAAGTAACTGACAAAATTTTTGCTGATGCTCCTGAGGGTAGTAAGTTAAAAATAGCAACTGGCTACTTCAATTTAACTAATCAGTATATGACTACTTTAATCCAGGATAGTCGAGCATATTGTGATATACTGATGGCACATCCAGAGGTGAGTGCTGAATCCATTGCAATATATGATTATTTGGGATTCTGCATTTAATTTTGAGATTGTTTTATTTTTTATTTTATTTCATTTTTTATTCATTTCTTTTTAATTTGTTATATATTTAATTTTTTTATATTCTACACAGTTATTTATATTGCACGAAATAAATTGAAAAACCATGAATAGAAAAAAAAAATTTTAAGAGGCTTTCTGAAAAAAAAAGAACACTTTTTACTACATCATTGATGTAGTTCAATTTTGATTTTTATGTTGGCTAAAAATTGAACATTCAATTGGTATAGGAATCCTATATACCTATACAAGCATAGGGAAATTTACAGATTGAATAAATTTTCAAGGCTAATGGATTTTTTGGAGCTAGCGGACCAGCAGGAGGAATTCCATATGCTTATTCTTTGATTGCTAATGAGTTCAAGAAGCAGTATCACAGGAAAGGGCAACAACATCGAATTAAACTCTTAGAATATCTTCGAAGTGGTTGGACTTATCACGCAAAAGGTTTATGGTAGGTCAAATAATAATGAAATAAACAGCAATTTCCAACAAACCTGTTTATTTAATACATCTTTGGTTTTGTATTTGGTATATCAAATATCAAAATAAAAAGATTTGTAATTGTATATTTATATAATTTTTCGTTCAGTCCTATAACAAATGAAATGGATTTTTCAAAATTAATATTCAGTGGTTTGAGGTCAATGTTATGGCATTAGTCATGGTCAATAGCCGAAATCAAAAAAGGATCTTAACTGTTGAATCCTAGAATGAAATAATTTCTGGTCATTGACATCATTCCTTCTAGGTATTATCCACCAGATGGAAAGTTTCCATGCTTAACTTTGATTGGATCCTCTAATTTTGGACAACGATCAGTCAATAAGGATTTGGAATCACAACTGGCTATAATCACTGAAAACGAAGATTTAAGGGAAAGTCTTCATAGAGAATGTTCCAAGTTATATGAAATGGGATCTACAGCCGAAACTGAAAGAAGCATCTCTGCTTGGGTATACACATATGTGATCTTGTTCAGAAACTTATTCTAAATTGTAATTGAATTGTTTAATATGGAAATCACCTTTTTTTTTTGTTGCAAATAGATTGAATTTGTTTGAAAGAGCGTTGCATGCTTTTTTATTCATAATGCCCTTTTGTTATATTGCCAAATCTTTTTACTAGGGCACATAACCCAATATTAAGTGAAATGGTGGGAGTGCGTTCTAAGTGTTTGTAGTTTACAATCTAATTGTATTCACGATCATTTAAGTATATTGGTTGAATCTGTTCATAAATAGCTATAATTTGGGATGTTCATGCCTCAATAAGTTATCATCATCATCTGATGATCAATTTGTCTGTTTCATAGTTTTAATGCCTGTCGTCAATGAAAATTCAACTGAAAAACCTATAGATTGTAGATAACTGTCACGGAAATTATCAAGGATTAGTCTTGTCACATGAATTAGAGTCTGTCGACCATCTTACAGCCGATTGCTCCGACTGTTTGTTATGAGAACATTAACAAAGGAACTCTTTAATTTTATTGGTCTCTCAACTTTATATGAGTTGCACCATACATTTCTAAACAAACTTTTACTAACGAATTATTACGTATTCACGAAAGGGGTCACAGCTTAATTTTAAATCAGCACATTCATATATGGGAACAATAAATGAAAACATTTCACCTATCATCAGGGTACTCCAGTCCATTTCCAATCAGCTTTGGAAGCTGCATTACTATAGGTTTTGTTAGGTGGATTACAAGGGCGTCGCCAGCTTATGACTAAGGGGGGGGGGGCAATAGGGTAATATTATGGAGGATAAAAAATATGAACGCCTGGTACAGTCAAAAGCATGAAGCGTTACACTTTGGAAGTGTTTGCCTCGATGACGATTGTAATAAAAACAGTTCTGATATCAATGTATAAAACTTCACAAGCCCTCGATTACTTACTAAACTCAACTCAATTACCCATAAACATTATCTCAGAAAGCTTTTTTAGTCTTAATTATATTGAGGATCCGTTTTAATTTTTATTTAATTGAACCACAAATATAATTTATGATTTGTTTTCATAAATGATTACTGAAAACGAAACCACCATTCAGTTATAACGTTAAATTCATAGAGATTGAATCAATGATTTTGCTTTTAATAAAATACCTAAACGATCATCATACACGTCTCTAGCTAGTATATCCGTTACCAAAGCTAATAGCTAAGAGAAATAAAATGAAAATACTAGCTCTAAGGACCGGTTTTTCAATGCGAGATATCTATCAGATAAAAATGACCAAAAATGTTCATCCTTATCACTGCCAAACATCACACACGCGCACCCTCTCATTTCTTTCATCTAACTGACAGATAACTCATTTATTGTATTGAAAAACCGGCCCCAAAGTTCAAGATTGAAGCAGTACATAACTCACCAAAAAACTTTCTGATGTCCATTTTGATAAGATGATGAATGGAGACACACTCAGAATCTTCACATTTCAACACAGAGATGATGAGATCTTATTATTTAATGAATATAAATCAATATTGACTAGGCAAACAACGTCTTCATATACCCTAAGATGCCTTAGGCATCTTAATATACCCTAACGAAAATCATACTAGAATCTAGAATGTGCGGTAAAATTCTACCTGGTCTAGTTTTCTGTTACCAACTTCCAGAGTTCATTGAACAAGCGCCATCTAGCGTCGAGTAGCAATACTAGGTTTTACAAGGATTGTAGTCGATTTATTCAACTGTAGGCGTTTCTTATGAACACTACTCACACATTTGGTCTCTAGGAGGGGGCAACTGCCCCCCCCTGCCCCTCTCTGGCGACGCCCTTGAGGTGGAACCTTCTAAAAAAATCCAGGTCACTCAGTTCCTCATAACTGGGTCGCTCGTTTAACCTACGTGGAAACTCAAAATCTTGGAAGTCTATAACTTCTATGTTATTTTCCAAAACATTAATGTAATCCATTATAACAATAATCCTAACCTCACAAAAGTAATGAACCACTAGCGTATTTTTGAAGGAGAAATGTGGCGAGTTAGGTGAGGGTTTATTGATGGGTGTTTAATACTATCTTAAACTGTGGTGAAATTGCTGCAGTGCGTTAACTGACCTTTAATAGTAGCTGAATGCTCCCACATATCAAAAAGTCGGCTGTTAGTTATTCTAATGTTATAATTAAGTATAATGGTAGAGGCAGAGGGCCTGTACTGTTGGTTGCCTGTGTACCAAACGTAATAGATAGAGTCTGTTAATCTGATACACCAACCTACTATTAATTGGAATAGAGAATGTGTTATCAAAAGAATCTGTCAGTGGCCCTAGAGGTCTATGGCACTCAAAGATATTGCTCATCCATTACCCGCACAAGGCTGCCTCCTGGGATGTGGCTGAAGTTCTCTTTGGATTTACATCTGATTTCGGTGATTTTACAGTGGACCAAAGGAATTATGCTCATTGGAATGTTATATCAAATTGTGGGGACATGGGAAAGATTGTTGCGTGTGTGGAATGATGAGGGAAGATACAGAGAAGGAACAAAAATACTAATAAATTGTAAGGAAAGGGTGACAGAAAAGCGATTCCAGGCTTGAAAATAATGGAAACAATAATCGGAGAGTAGGAACATGTCTTCTCTCCGCTGTTCCTTAATTTCTCTTTCTTCCCTGCGTCGTAGTTCTTCAGCCTCTTTTTCTTCCAGGCGTTGTTGTTCTAGACGCAACTCTATGGCCTCCCACATTTCCGCGAGTCCTCCACATCGTCGTAATTGGTCCTCCTCGTATTTACCATAAAATGCCTGGGCCTCCTCAGTCATTTGTCCCACTTCTGACACCCATTGTTATATTTTTACTCTGGGTTCGAAAAAAAGCGATGATTGGTACGGCGAAATGAAACAAATTTATTGCAATAAACTCACCAAATCACTATAAACAGCTAAGTCAAAACTCAATAAATCACTCAAATAACTATTACTGTTTCGCCTATTTATTATACACTTGATCGCCCTCTGTAATTAACTAACTCAGTACTGCCCCCGGTCCGCTATTTCTGGAACCTTTCGCGATAGTTCTTTCTCCCCGTGTGTAAAAAAATGCGGTATTTCTCGAACATTCTCGATAGCAGTCGATGGGCGTGGTCTTCTCCAAAACACAGGAGAAGAGAAAGTCATGGGCGTAGAAAGAGGATTTCATTGACAGCTTGAAACATATTAAGCATGTGAAATGTAATAGCCTGTTTATTTGTATTTTTGTGTTAAATGCTGTTATTATTACATAACCAGAAAGATGTCAGTTTAATTTTTTTCATACATCTAGCAATAATTTGAAACTGAAATGTGTTCGGTAAGTCGGTTTTGTATTCAATTTAGTAAACCCCCTGTCATCTCAACCCGTCAGTTTTTGGGTAACTTGTTGGTTAGTAAAATAATTGGTCAAGAGGACAAATCATTCACGATTTTGGCAATTAGGCAGTCTGAGGAAAAATATCAGGTTACTCAAGATATTCTATGAATTTAATTTTGTTCTTATTAATTCTACCAAATCTCAGATTACCTGAGATTTCAAGGTTTTCCAAGTACCTCAGAACCCTACATCGAGTTCTCAGCGACTCCTATTGTACCTCAAAATGTGAAAAAACTTCCCAAATAGCAGTTGTATGACATGGCGATGATAGTAACAAACTTCACTGCTGTCTGCTGTGATCTAAAATGTGAATCTGAGACGTGTGGCTCTATGAGATCAGTTTGAGCACTGAATACCAAAAGCCTGTTTCATAAAAGTATAGGGGAAAACAGGTATTTAACATTGTTTGTTCTGTGGGTACAAGACTAGTAACAGGTCGGACTTGAATCTGTCGGTGCAGGATCAGCAAAAATGAAAAACAATTCATATTGAAATTTCTTTAATCTCTATTTCGAATGATGCAGTTGCCGAGGCAAACAGTAATGGTGTATCAAACAACTGAAAACAACAAAATGGAACAAAAAAAGGGAACATTTCAACAGTTCAAAACTATTTCACATTTCAATATCATTGTTTCTACCTGAGTGAGTAAAAAAATACATTTATTTTCTTTGTGAAAAAGTGATATTTGTCTCCTTAGTAAGGCGATGCGTGGGATTCCATCATTTGTGTAAATATCAATCATTAACTAGTACTTTCTTTGGTAGGCTTTGCTTATTTTTAAATTTATGACTAGTTATATCACACGAAAAAGTTGTTCAAACTTCACTTACATCTATCTTCATTTCTCCCGTATCTCATAACTTTAAAATGTAAGCAAAGTCCAAATTCCCGTCCAAACTAGAGCAACTTTACAGTTCTTCAAACATCGAACATATGAAACTCAAGATCAAACCTCAAGTTTGGATGATTTACAATAACGGACTTCCATAACGAATTCACAGAAATTATTGCCAACAAATATTATATGGAATTCTTGCGAATATGGAGTGTGGAAGAAACTAAAAAGCCTAGAAATTCACAGATGGGTGAAATAAATATAGGAACTTACTCGACGCTTCGAAGCGAAACGCCGAAATGAATGCATCGACGTTGACAATAATTTCTCGAAACTAACGTACAACTAAAATATACAAAAATGTATCCATTTCAGTCTTTGGTATGAATAAATAAATAAATTATATACAGAAACAATATATACACGAGTTGTCTCAACAGTTTCATCTGACCAGCCGAGAACACGAAAAGACATTTCTGTGACAATCAAACAACCATAATATTTGAGCCTAATCGTAATAAAATCAGTACAATCATTCGGTGAACCAGCACTCAGTGACCCAGTCGAAAAGTGACAGTTGCGTGAACAAAAGGTAACTCCTCCAATCAGAAATATGTTTCACATTCTTCACAGTCGAAGTATTCAGATAACGAATTCGCCACTAGGTGCTGATCTATAATATATTTACATGAATAAGAGGCGAAGAGAGGGGCTACACCCCAAACTTATTGAACATCACATACTGACTATTCACTCCGTCTCCCAAATTTTCGATGGTGTCTTCGGAAGGGTTCATGACGTTGAAAAGGACAGCAAAAATGGTGCACGCGGCGTATACGCCCAAAGCTATCCACCACAGCAGCTGCTCGTGTAATTTCTGTTCGAAATTTTTCAGGACCAGCAGGCCGATCGTAAGACCGGCCAGGGCGCCCGTGAGATGGGCGACGTAGGATACTGGCAAGCCTATTGCCTCCTCTGCGTACCTGGAGTAAATGGCGTAGCCCACGTCGCACGAGGCTGCAATTAAACGAATATATTAGTATGATTTCGGAAAGAGAAATCTCATTTCACGGGACACTTGGAAAGAAGATGGGAGTTCTACTCAAGGTTCAAGAATATTGTATTTCAACCAACCCAATTGCAAAATATTGGGCGTTTTATGGAATCGATGAGCAAATGATTCAGTTTTTTAAAAACACCTGGAAGTTTCTTTGCAATTCCTGTACTATTTTATTCCAATAAGTCATACCACATATAAACAAATATTGGCTTACATATTCAATGGTCTGTAAATAATTATAAAAGTTTCGTTTCTCTTAATTCTTTTTTGAAGACGAAGAAATCTATAACAAGTTCTCAAAGCTACGAACTATTCACTAAAAAATGTCTAAATCCTAAAATAATATTGACAAGAGAAGCCTCATTTTTTTCTGATGATAGTAGACCTACAATGGTTCTTCAGTTTCCAATAAAGTTCAAAAACATGTTTGTTCCAATAATTTTTCAATACCAATTGTAATGATAATCGATCGATTGAATACTGAAGTATTCGTGTTTTGGCTGACTGTAATAAAAATGGTACTCACCAATAGCGAAAATGCCGAACAGCCTCAATATGCCGCATTGCATATTGTTATAATTGAGCAGTACATTGGCTAAATGAGCGGCTAGCAGGGCGTAAACTCCCCCAGACGCTCCAACGAGGTAGACGTCGTTATCGAATACTGATGTGCCCAAAGACCCCGCTACAACCCCCGCCATATAGATGAGAGCCACTCTGCCGGATCCATGGACCATTTCTAAGGGGAGGCCCACTAATAACTGAACTACTAGGTTGAAGCCAAGATGAAGCCACCTGCAATTAAGAAAAAAAAGATAAGTAAGAATGTTCATTTATTACGAAACAAGAGCGGAAAGTTTATTGAGGAATATGAAAATCACGATTACGAACCGAGTCGTGAGATGACGTTCCCAGCACCATCACCGGAAAAACATTTTTCGCCCGTGCGCAACATGATATTTTTTAAGTATAATATTCTTGGATTGAACCGTTTTCAAAGAGCAGTTCAGACTGCAGAAGCCATATTAGATTAAAAACTGGAAACAATCCTGTCATGATTCTTGTCAGTGTATTTTGAGTTATCTCTATTTGATTCTGAAATTCAGATATTCGATTGAAAAACTTTCTATTTTGATGAAAGGATCGTGGTTTCTGAGGGATGAGTAATGTCATTTCCTATGACATGGTACAATATTTTTCTACGACGCAACTTCTAGCGGTCGCCGCAAGAAATTGCTACAATCTGTCATTGTGTAGACTTTCCTTATTTTGTCAAATTGATTGCACGAAATTTCATCAAGATAAACGTAAATATTATCGACAACTAATATCTGATATCATTCAATTTTAATTTTTGACAAAGGCAACACCACTATTTAAAGTTTGCGAAAACTTAAGTCACTGCAACTTGTCGCACCAAAATAGAACATGTATATATATCAAAATTCAAATGAAAATCCATTTTCTTGTGAGAACGACAGCGTGATACTATGTCTTTTTAGACATATTATGCTGAGTATGCTAAAGTAAGTCAAGAATTCACCATACCAAACGAAAAAGAGGTATGAAATATTCAAAAGAAGCAATCTAGATCGTTTTGCAAAATGGATAAGATTGATTGACGTTAATCTGATCAAATTAAATTCGCGCTTATATCATTAACGGAATTGTTGCTGGTTCATGTTGTTTGGCACTTTTCCAATTAGGATTCGCTTTTGAGGCCATCAAAGAGATGAATGGTCCGACTTGATTAAGTACCACCTATTATTTAATAAGCATAATCTTTTTCAAAGTGAATATGCAGGAAGTCGCATCACAATTTTTTAATGACAGGATGGTCCTAGTTTACCTAATTCGAGCATTGAAACGGTCTTTCATCTGTGCCACGCCGTACCATACATCACATTTGTATTGTCACCATCAACAAATTATCAAGTTTTGAATGGATGATGAATCGTTGGCGGTCGTCCAGATTTCGCAAATATAATACAGTTTTTTGTAGTCGGCTACTTTGCTGGCTAGTTATGGTTCCGCTTTCACTTCGTAATTTATTATAGTTTATTCGAGTAATCGGATAGCGTTTTGCAACATCAAAATTTGATAAGTCATAGGAACATACATCCAACAACCATCTACCTCAATAAGTTACAGCAACTAGGCTCGTTGACTAATTTACAAACAAATATATAAAATAAAACATATTTACTAGAAGTACGACAGTATATGGGTATAACTTGAAAAATAAGTAAAATATGAACGTTGAAAATTCGAAATTGAACAAAGAGAGTTTTAGAGTTACGTATGTTCATATCCCCATATAATCTTTATAAATGTTTGAGGTTTACGAGATTTTAACTTTGAGACCTAATAGCTCCTAGCTTTCTCTCAACTTATTTTGATTCCTATTAGCATTTTTGCTATAGTCTAATACTTTAATTTGTTACAGAATTCGGCACATTGAACATCAACATTCCTATATAATAAGCACTCAGATAAACAGAGCGATGAGAGAATCCAATTATATTGACCTTAGATGAATGCCAAAGGAAAATTTTCATCTCACGAAAATTTATGGTTGGATTGAAATATACACGAATAAAAAATTTGAGGTTCTATAATGAAAAAAAAAACATTTCTTTTCTCATATTCTGAATATAGTTATGGTATATAAAAATTGAAGGGCTTGGTTCAATAAATATTATATAAGAAAAATTTGATACTTACTTATTGCTGTTATCAAAAAAAAAAACAAAATTGCCCATATAAATATAATAAAGTACCCAAGCTGAGATGACAACTCTTTTGAACAACTTTTGTAATTGAAAATACACAAGAAGTAAAACTAATTGGACGAATATGCTTTCTTTTATAAAAAAAATAATGCCAGTGGTTAAAAGATCATAATACTCATTAAACCTTGTACACAAAAACAAAAAATTTGTAATATTTATGAAATATATTATAATTTACGTATCAACAATAATTATAATTATCAATAGGAACAACTGAAATGGGCATTATATTGCTAACATGAGAGAATGTTGAGGACATTTGGTTGAATTCATGTATACTTTGTCTATGATCAATATAATAAGGGCGCTTGAATAACATTCGTTTTCTTTTAGGAAAAAACTCGCAACAGAGATTTACAGTAACTTTTTCGCTTTTTTTCATACTTAAATATATCAAATAAGCTCAAAGACAGTCATGACTCAAATTCAATTGAAATTTCAAGGACACATACCCTGCATGCAACACCATGTACAGAAGAAACCTCCATATTTCTGACCGTTTGTCTGGCCTGTATATGAATATCGAGTCGATGGGTACTGGTCCTGTCGGATTTAGTTCTCCCGTTGTGATGAAGTAGTACAAAAAAAATCCTAACTGGAAAAAAAGAAAGTTTCGTTAATCGAAGGTTCGGGTGGTACAGTACTTAATGTAAAATAATGATAGCCACTATCACGTATAGGTACGTGTCATTCATAAAATAGATTTTCTAAAAACCCACAGTTTGCAGACAATGATTGAAAAAAGTAAATGGATACGGAGAATAGATCTCGCATGAGTGAGCGATTCTAATCGCAGGCGCCATACAATCCAACATTATTCACGATTAAAATATACACAAAAAGAGTCGAGTTGCATGAAAAAAAAACTGCTACAAATCAACTTAACCAGAAAAAAGTTCAATGACTCGTAAAAATAGGACTAGTTTGGTTCTCACGCTTCTCGCTATGTGATTGTGTTGTTAAACTAGTTGGTAGTAATGTCGCAATTTTTTGTAGCGACATCATGAAGTTCGCAGTTTTGAATGGTTTATGACAAAACGTATAATAAACGAATCACTATTTCAATAGCATCGATATCTAGTGCTAAAATAGTATTGAACGCTCGAGATTATTTCGAAAAAAAATAGTGATATTCATAGTAAATGCCGAACGTCACCAACCTAAGTCTTTCAGCAAAGCAAATAAGACCTCGGGATCATTTGGCGATGAGAGCCCAAGTGGTGCACTTATTCGACATTACAGTACTAGATTGGGTTCCTACCATTTCATTATATTAATTTGAAATTTGACTTTTCAATGAGTAGGCAATACCTATTGGGTCAACTGCGACGAAGCAACTGTGAAACGAAACAAAGAAAAATTGCTTCTACGGAATACCGATAAATTTGAACTAATTTCGACTCATAGATTTGTTTACTACTTGTTACCAAAATACAAAGAAAGCCGAATGAAACAACGTTAGGATTTATCGGGACACATACTCTTATTTATACTTTTTCACATCGCTACCGCTATCTTTATATATTGCTTATATATTTAGCTCGAAGGTAAGATAAATAAAATAAACTATCAAGAATATCTAAAGTGTGACTAAAAATATCTATCCGCCAGGCGACCCACCTAGTGATCTCAATAAAAAAAAGTTATTTGGGTAACTAATTTGGAAAAATTTCTCACGACTAACCCGAGATATTTTGTCAATGTATTCCTTTGGTCATTCGAAAATGACAGTGAATTATAAAAACTGGACACGCGCAGTGCAGTCAAAGGAGTTGGAATATCCTATTACTGATAGGCAAATTATCAATCACTAGTGAGACTGTGAGACTACCTTTCATTTTTATTATCACCCAAGAGTGTCAACGGCCACATAATCACAGTCAGTGCAGTCTTTACAAAAATATGGATTTTTCAGACACCAACAATTTCAATGATATTTTAATTTCAAATAGTGCTCCTGAGGACCAAATCGTCACGTCATGACTTCAACGACGTTCCAAATATCATTCCTGAATTGAAACAGAAAGGTAGAAAACAGTCACATATATCACATAGTCACATATATTTTTTTATGGCATGGATAACTTTAATAATGTCGCTTGTTCAAATCCTTCAAATTCTCAAACGTTTTCTTTGCGTGAAAGCACAAATCGGAACAAATTCCCAATCCGATCCGTATAAATAAAGGTGAGAACTCGCCGATCAGTTGTTTACTTAAATTTAAAAATAGTCTGAATTCGTCCTGGTTCTTGTCATTAAGGTAAATTTCCGAATAAGAAGCATCTGCATAGGAAGTTATCAATTCTCATCGTGGGCCCGCGTTCCTCAGTGTTTCTATAATCGTGGAAACACATGTTCGAGAGGGAAGCATCAGGCACGCGTCGAAGGTGCCTTGGTCGAAAGTACCCCGAATTTAAGTTTTTAATAGACTATACAGAAAGGTCATTAAGGGGGAAACAGCCGCGAAACATTTTTATTACCTTTTCGTTTCAGAAATATAAGAATGCGCGTTTAAATATAGATCTCCACTGAATTCAGGATGACATCGAGAGTTGAAACGACCATTATTCAGTTGTTTAAATTCGTGTACATTATTGTTAAATTTTGGAACAGAAGTCATTGACAAATAGGTAAGGACGGTGTTATGCAAAAACCGTCTTTTTCACGCACATGTTTGAAAAATCATTTTTATCAAGATATGCGATACGCCCTCTGGTATTGTTAAAGTGGTTCTTATTAGTTGAGGTCTTGGTCAAAGTGGCGCTGCGATATTATATTGAAATTTTGAAAAATTAACACGAAGACGAAACAAAAAAGAAAGTCAGCTATAAAATGAATACATTCAATACAACTCTGTCCAAAGCAGACTTTTATCCTCTGAAAATGATTTGAAACACATAATCAACACAATTTTCACTAATTTCTCGTTTCAGAAGAATGTGCGTTTGGGTCTTCAAAGAGTTTATAATTATTTGGGTTGGGAGTTGAAAGAACCATTATTCAATTTTGTTTACATACGTGGCAAAAATTTATCTAAATTTTCGAGAAAATGTTCACCGCTGCCACAATACATCGATGCATATATATATATATATATAGTACACGTATGGTTTTTGTCATAACAGAAATGAACTGTATATCCGAGAATACCAGCATAAACACATCGAGAATATTCAACACACAATTATAAAAAGTGATAGCAGATTTGAGGCTCGTAGTTGAGTTAATAAATATTTCCACAATTATAAATTACGACAATCGAAAGCAGAATAAGTATCATATATCCTACCCTAGGAAATAGTTGAAGAATAATAATAATAATCGTCTTTATTGAGGAATAAACAAAAATATTAACAACAAAATGCATTTTGCATTATTTAACCTTATGTAATTGAACACTAGAAGGCGAGATTTAGCCTGAGGCTACTCTTACATCTAACCTTCTAATGGTCATTAATTATTATGACAGTCTACAATGGCAGACAGTAGGCAAAAAGAAAGGTCAATGAGACGCCATCACCAGCTTCAATGGCAAGGGAATACGTTATACAATCATATTCATGGTAGGATACTGATATTATCTCTTATATATTTCTTGAAGGCACTCAAATTCAATCTCTTGACGTGTGTAGGAAGGGAGTTATATAATTTCACTGCATTGTATGTGAAACTCCTCTGGAACATGATTTTTCCAGTTGTCCCAATGTAATATATGAAAATAATCAAATTTTATCTAAAAAAGTCTCTCCATGTTTTGAAATATTCATCAACCTCAAAATTCGACTAAATAATTGAATAAAAAAAGGTATACGAAATATAATTCACATGCAAATCAGTTGCACTCGGTACCGGTGCAACCATACAAATTCCCGGCGTTTCGATTACATAAAACTTTTCAACGAGCACAGTTCCATTAAGGAATGCGATAATTATTATTATTCATTAACTCGCGTTACAACAATGCAAGCGGCAAACGCCGTGCAGTTTCTCTCCTTTCCCATTCAGGACGGCGAAACGTTTCACGTTTTTTTTTTGTTCTCTTTGTTCCGTGCAATGTGTAATACAAATGCCGTATTTTATAATAATCGCTGAATTGATTATAATAAATTACATCGCCTATATGTGCGAGCCAATAAGTAATAACAAAATTAATATCGGGATGTCTGGAAATGCGGTACTGTTATTCAGGTGCTCTCATTGTTCTTCGTCCGCAGAGAATTATCAGTTGCCAAGTTAGCAGGTGCAGAGACACCACACACATTTACGGTCTCTAGTCAACAATGACATTATTAGAATTCTCGGCCAGCAAGTTGTAAATAGTTATAACGAACAATTACTACAGATGAGTGTAACAGAAATAATATTGTTTACATGAAATTTTCGAATCATATTGTCCGTTTTGAAACAGTAAAAAATCAGACTTGGTACAAAAAATCATAATATTATAGAACAGGTAATATATTTCACAAGACGGCATTGTAAAACTTGCAAGTGATACAGAGAATTGAATATTTCCCTCATACATAAAATGTCCCATAAGAGCAATGCAATTATCGAAAACTTACAGCGGTAATTGCATTGTATCAAGTCACCATAACAACACATTTGAAACCGTATCGCTAGACGTCAGTAAACAACACAAATAAATGTCAGATAGACTTCAAAAATAGAAAACCATTTCGCGTTTTGGTGAGTGCTCCATACAATCTATAGAGGAAAGTATAAATGAACAAAAAATAACATTTCCTTGAGAATTTCTTTATTCGTGAAATATTCCAATGAATTACATTCGTACATAAAAATGACCAGATAATTTTGCATTCAAGCGTGATATCTTATACAAATTGCATTTGGTTATTTTCATATTTTGTAAAAGAGCCCTCGTCCTTCGGACTCTGGCACTTTCGCCAAAATATGAAAATAAACTTGCAATTTTTAGATATCACGCTTTCTTGCAAAATTATCGGTAATTTTTATGCATTCGTGTAATTATAGCCGAAAAGATACTTAAGAAGAGCAAAGAAGGATCAAAGTTAACAAGGTTTTAGAAGAAATATAAATACCTAATTTAAAATATCAGATTCAGTGCTAGTGAAATGTATAGTTCAAATAATATTACATGATAGAATTCATACGAGTATCGATGGAATTCTTACAAATTCAAGAACACGCGTTAAATAGACTAAAAATTTTCAACATTACACTAATATTCATCGAAAATTATTGCAAACACCTGCCCTAACTACACCTACTATATAATTGAGGTAACATTAGAAAAAATGTTGACTAGAAAACTCAAAAACGAGCATTTTGAAAACTCAAACTTAAAACAAAGAACAAAGTGATTTCGTAAAAATCCTGAATTATTTCAAATTCATATTGTTCAACCAAATTGTTTGAACTAGGTACTCCAGAAACAGTGCTAATCAGCTTCAAGATCAACCTGACGTTTCCAACTGCCCTTTCTCTCTCTAGGATCTTCATTTTCCAGGATTTGACTCTTCACCATACGACATAGTTGTGAAAATCACTGTTCCATTCGATTTAGATTTCTTCTCCATTAGTTACCTGGACATCTCACCCTTTTAAATTTCTTCTTATTTCAAACTGGTTGCAAACTGAATGAAAACTAAGATGCATACATCCTTCCAGGATTTGGTCGTCCGGAACGAAATATGTAGAATTTTGCCTCGGATTTTTTCTTGAAAGGCTCAAGATACACACTCTCACAACCTAATTTGAGCTTCTTCGGACCATCGACGTGAAAGATAAAAATAATTCCGTTCCAATTCCGTTTCTCCTGGCGTGTCTGAGCAGGCAGATAGATCTCTTGCGACAGCTGTACAGCGTGCGCACCAGCCACCCTGGATATTATCATCGTCTCTCCCCCTGTTTCGCATTAAATTAGGGTAAATGTGTCGAAAAACGCGGTTCATTTATTTCGAGAATACGGAAAAAGCCCTCCGCCCCCCTCTGTGTAATCGGAGCTGCCGACGAAAACACACACAAACACACGTGCCATTCCGGCAGGGTTGCCAAAGCAAAATGATGACATTTGCGCTCTCGAAAAATCATCATTCGTGAACATTTCCAGAGTTCTTATTCTCTTTCAGATAATGGAATTCCAAGACAGATGTTAGGTCATCTGGTGTTTGAATTTGGCACTAGTTTCACTGGAATTGTCCATCATTGTTCCGTTCATTTACATCTTTCATTGTCATTATAATTGCTACTGTCGTAATTATTTTTTGAGTCGTTCTCTTATTTTGTGGTAAGGTTGATTTTCTGACAGTTATCTCAGTTTCGAAATTAAATACATGGCTCTTGATTCCTCTTCAGTGGTATACCTCAATGTGATTGAAAGCAAAACTCATGCTTGAATAAAGAGACCGAAGAATGGCCACGAGTTAATCCAACATTGCCCCAACTAATTGTCAGTTGACGGTTTACAGTCGATTCCACCGACTTTTTTATGAAACCATTAACAAAAGGACTCTTTAAGATAGGTGATGGTTCATTAATGGGTGTTAAATATCTCTTAAACTATGATGCAATCGCTGCAGTGCGTTAATAGTTATTTACGTGACGTGAGTGGGATATAGACATTATCGTGAGGATTGCACGACGAAGCCGTAGGCTGAGTCGTGTAATCACATGAGTGCGTTAATAATGTAGTATCCCGCGTGTTGCGTACCAGATTTTATCTACAACTGTCAACGTTTTCATAATTATCTTTAAATGTACTTCATTGATATTCCACTTCTGATAATTGAAAACACAAGTTGCCTGTGAAACTTTTTTTAACCGTAGCAATGGTAGGTATAAACAAAACCGTTTATTGATGTCAAATATAAGTTTTCGCGTAAACTTTGAGTGATAATTACCATTTTGCTCAATGTTTATTGTTATTGTTTATGAATCAAGTATGTTTTCATGTAATATTTGGGACAAAAATAACGTTTTGTTGAATTCTTATCGTTTCTCATTTGAATTTTCTTTATATTCTTTCAATAAACAATTTATTTTAGTTGAAATTTATTTCATATCTCATTACCGCACTAGTGCGGAAATAGATCGAAAAATCACTAGTGTGGTAATAAATGTCATTATGATATTCATCAAATCATAATCATTATTTAACAGTTGGAGATAAATGATCTTTAATGACATATTAGCATAATACTCCCATAAGAAAAAGTCGGTGCAATCGGCTGTTGGAATGCAATGCATTAATTCGAATACATAAAATGAATGACTCATAGTATTGCCATAATAATAAGTCCCCCGTATTCAGTTACCCTTCTTCAACCACAAAGCTTCCAATATACAAAATATACATCATTAAACTTGATGTTATTCGTGATTTCAACCAAAAAAAAAAACATCGTTTACTGTTCCCAACCGAAAAACTCACGTGTTTCTCTGAGAGATATATTTTCAGACGAAATATATTTGTTACAATCACAACTCAAATGCCAAAACAGACTGAAATTACTAATCACACAATATGAGCTCATAAAACACTCTCAGAGACATTTCTCAACGGATCGTCCAAAGCTGTGCAAATGCAAATTGCAGTTTTCTTCATAAACTGAAAGTTTCGCTTAGTGGAAGCCGGTTTACTACTCTTATAGTGATTTAGGAACAAATTATATCTTTGTCCAGCTCTCAAAATTCCAACTCACTTTTAACCACGGAAATTACAAAACGGACAAAAAATCCTCAACACCTGGCAACCCCGCATTCGGTTCGAAACCCACCTTCAAGAACATCCGAGTAGTTCGGTATCTAAATTTAATAATGAGATCGTTATCGGCTTTATTTATTTACTTTTTGATTAAGGTGTAGTAAAATTAGGTTTGGAAGAGGCCGCTTTAAATTTTGAGTACACAATACAGATTTCCGCGAATTAAGCAGCAAATGGGAGATCGAAACGAAATTTCGCCGCAGTGTCAGGTGACCGGTAGCACTATGGTTTTGATTGTCTGAATGGATTATTTATTATCTTTTAAGTTTTCTTTTGGGAGGCAATACATAAACAATTGTCAACTCGCTTTATTACATATTTCAAAATTTTAAATTATTCGATAATAATAATAAATATGCTGACGTTTGACATATTTTATAGCTGTCACATAAATCGTCGTACAATATTGTAAGAGCATTTTTGTAGGCAAAAACGGAGATACAAGTAATATATTATGGAAAATATAAGTAATTATCTACTAACGCATTAAGCTGCTGTGAATATATACCGAATATTGAATTTGTAGACACAACATACCATTTTGTTACTTATCGCTGATGAATAAAATCATAGCTAACATCTTTTTGCACGAATATTACTCCATTTTTTTAATAAAATTATATTGAGAATTGTTCTACCCGATTGTGTAATACTAATAATATCCTTCCCTGAGAATATACACATTGAAATAGCTTTTTAATTTAACATTCGTTTCGCATTATTCACTTCTCACTTCCATGAACTAGACGAGAAACGTCGAGATTATCAATAAATAATGGTAGAGCAACACGTTGTACTGTTCGAAATGCAAATAAATAATTTGCTCTAACAGTAAATCCCGGTCTGCGGAAAATCGATCAGTGACATAACCGCCGACTATAGAACGAAATGTGTGATACTTGAACAAAAACTTTTAGGTTTCCGATAATCCAGTTATTCTCCGAATCGGTAACTACGAGGTGTCTCAAAATTCGCACTAATCCAATGAACTCAAACCTTAATTGTTGGATATGGCAGATATATTTTCCATAGTCAGGTCAAGATAGTAGTTTGAACAAACAACAAGAGTGGATATGGCCAATATTGATTCGAGTTGTACAGTTGATTTTTTCATCGACCAGGTAAATATCTCAGAATTTAAATCTTTTAAGTTTTATATTGATAATCAATTTTAGATTTGGAGTATTCTTTCGGTATTTATGAAAGACTCAAAGGAGAGCAACTTTATTCAATTGAATATTGAACGTTACATATTCAATTAGTTATGTTACAAAAAGGCCAAAAAAGGCGGTTTCGAGTGATAGATAGATAGATAGATAATTTATTAATCTTTTAGATGTAAAACAGTACATAAATGTTCGTTTCACAAATAAGACACGTCAGCTTACAAATTCACAATAATTAAAATACATCATTACTTGAAGATGTAGGTGTAAAACAATAGGTAAAAAAAAATACAAAAAATGGTTGAAACGAATAGGAAACAAAGTCTTTGGTATTTTGATATGATGCCAAAATTAATTGTGTAGGGAAGTCATATATTCATCAGTAGAATAGAATGCACCTGAAATCAGGTGGTTTTTTATGTGTTTTTTAAAGAGTTCGTAATTGAGAGTTTTGATTTTTGTGGGCAACATGTTGTATAAATCGATATTCAAGGAGTTTTTTTTTGATTTCTCTAATCTGAATTTATTTGGTCTAATACACTGACTACTCCTTGTGTAATGATCGTGGATATCAGCATTGAGGTCAAAATTGGTTTTATTTTTATGAATATCTAGTAGTGTTTGATAAATGAAAATACAGGGTAGAGTCATTATGTTGAATTTCAAGAATAGAGGTTTGCAAGAGTCACATTGCTTGGCTTCAGCAATAACTCTAATTGCCTTTTTCTGTAAAATGAAAACTTTATTTGCGTGTGTACTATTTCCCCATAGGATTGCCCCGTATGAAATATTTGAGTGGAAGAAAGCGTAGTACGCAGTGATTAGTGCATGCAGATTAATGATACCCCGCAGCCTGCGAAGAAGGAATATGTATTTCGAGATTTTAACGCACAGCTGCTCTATGTGAGCAGACCAATTCAAAGAGTCGTCCAGTGTAACACCAAGCAATTTAACGCATTGTCCCTTTGCTATGGCGGCGTGAGTGGAAAAATAGATTTCATGCGTCTTTGTGGCATTCAGCATAAGGTTGTTGCACCTGAACCAAGTGGTGGCTCTATCCTGGACTGTGCTAATGTCATTGCGTAACTCAGTCTCATTCTTACTTGAACTGAAAAGGGTTGTGTCATCTGCAAAGCATATGCATTCGTTTGGTGACATATAGAAAAAGAGATCGTTAGTATATATTATGAATAGGAGGGGTCCTAGGACTGAGCCTTGCGGAACTCCGTATTCAATATTTTCAAGACTTGACATATTTTCTGTATCGATTGCAATATACTGTTTTCGATTCGTTAAGTAAGACGAAAAAAGGGACAAAGGTAGTCCTCTTACGCCGTAATATTCGAGTTTGCTTATTAATATGGAATGAGCCACACAATCAAACGCCTTGGTCAGGTCACACAAAGCAGCTGCTGTATGTTCTCTATTCTCGAAACCTTCAACAATTTTGTCAACAACTTTTCTCAAGGCATTTATAGTAGATGTTGATTTTTTGAAACCGAATTGATTAGGGTTAAACAAATTATTTTGGTGAAAATACATGTATAATCTCTTTTTCAAAATAATTTCAAAGATTTTCCCAAATATGGGAATAATCGCTATGGGGCGATAGTTTTCTATGTTTTCTACGTCTCCCTTCTTGAATATCGGGACAATTCTAGTTATCTTGAAAGCATCTGGAAAAGTTCCTTCCTCAATGCAAGTATTAAAAAGGATAGTGAGTGGATGAATCAGAAAGTCTGCCGTCTCTTTTATGATCCTACTATTTAAGTTGAATACATCAAAAGAACTAGTGTTTTTTAGATCAGAAATTGCATTTAAAACCTCAGTTTCAGAAATTGGCTCCAAGAAAAACGAACCAGATATTTTCGGTTTGGCCTCGCTGGAAACAGGGATGGCACCAGGCACATTTGTCATATCCTTTGTGATATTTTTCCCGACATTTGCAAAATATGAGTTGAACTCTTGGGCTGTGAATTTATAATTATTCTCTCTGACAGGTTCTTTGTTCGTTTCGAACTTTATTAGATTCCAGCTGGCTCTGATCTTATTGTCTGAGTTGAATATAAATTGATCATAGGATTGTATTTTTGCTGCTGCAATCATATTTTGATATTCTCTATTTAGGGCTGAAAAAATATCTTTATGGGTACAGTCTTTCGTGACGTCGTACCTGGTTTTAGCGGCTTGAACTTTATTTTTCATAATAACGAGTGTTTCGTTTACCCAACAAGTGGGCTTATTTAGTTTGCCAGACATTTTTCTCAAGGGAAAATGCTCATCAACAAGTTTAGTGTATGTATCTATTAAAAAATCTGTCATGTGCTGGATGGAACCCTGTTGGAAAAAATCATTCCAAATTACTTCGCTCAAAGAACGGTTCATCTCTCTTAGCCCAACACTGTTGATAAACCTCATATTGTTCATTGGTTCGTCCTCGTATAAAATAGTATTTAATAATATATATTGACCATAGTGGTCAGAGAGACAGGGGTCAATAACCCCAATTTTTTTATATTCACTACTCTGCAAGTTGATGAGTATATTGTCAATGCAACTTCTAGAATTATTAAAAACCCTCGTGTGACAAGAAATAGTGGGTTCAAGACCAAAAGAATTCAGTAGGAGACAGAGATTAAATTTGTTTGTCGAAGGAGTTAAAAAATCAATGTTGAAATCCCCTACGATTATTATTTTTGAAAACTTACTTGTGAGACTTGAACCCGCGACCATGAAGTGGTTGTAGTCAGAGGGCTAGCACTTTAACCACTAGGCCGCATGGGCTACATAATTTTAGTTGGTCATTGATGAAAGTCCTTTAATTTCACAAAAAATATCAAATGTGACAATTCAAACACGACCCAGAGAATATTTCAAATATAAGTTTTATTTATACTTAAATGAAACAACTCACATTTCGTGTTTGTGAATGGTGAAATTCATATCCTATCTTTTGTAAACTAAAGAAATCAGCATATTTCGGAGTAGAAAAATGAATGTTTCCTACTGATAAATATGATGTAGTACCGAAAGCATATTTCAACCAATGACTTAGAAAACTATTCCTCTGAAGTTCTGAAGCACGGGTAGGTAAAATGTAAATATTGAATTTACAATTTGCGAAACCCTGCTTCAACTATTTCCAAAATGTTCAAATGTCTGAAAGTGTAAGATTATCAGAACGTCAATATTTGCCTGAATATTTCCCTCATATATAAAATGTCCCATAAGAGCAATGCAATTATCGAAAACTTACAGCGGTAATTGCATTGTATCGAAAACTTACAGCGGTAATTGCATTGTATCAAGTCACCATAACAACACATTTGAAACCGTATCGCTAGACGTCAGTAAAAAACAACACAAATAAATGTCAGATAAACTTCAAAAATAGAAAAACATTTCGCGTTTAGGTGAGTACTCCATACAATCTATAGAGGAAAGTATAAATGAACAAAAAGTAACAATTCCTTGAGAGTTTCTTCATTCCTGAAATATTCCAATGAATTACTTTCGCGCATAAAAATGACCAGATAATTTTGCATTCAAGCGTGATTTCTTATACAAATTGCATTCGGTTATTTTCATATTCGCCAAAATATGAAAATAAACTCTTGCAATTTTTAGATATCACGCTTTCTTGCGAAATTATCGGTAATTTTTATACACTCGTGCAATTATAACCGATAATTCAATGTTCTCAGTTCGTTAGATTAATAGTTTGATCTGTTTATTGTGAAAAGATACCACGTTTACTAGTTGAGGAAAGCGAGGAAGAGAAATTTCCAGTTTGCAATATTTTGCAAATCGAGTGCACCGGTGCCAATCGTAGCGTGCGACAAATCCCCGGACAGGCAGCTGTTTTACATGGCATTCCAATGGAAATCTGAAATTCCTCTCGATATGCACTCTTCGAATTCCAACTGGTTGTTTATAATCACGCGGAAGATTGGAATCTACAAGATCCACTTCCTCTTAAACTGGCGAACAATTTATTGCCTTTCTTATTACCCCTATTAAAACTATAATTATTGCTCTGCTCGCACGGTTACGTAATGTGCGGTTCGCGCATTTTTCTCTCTACTTTGTTTTATTTTCTTCTAGTCACAAGATCGAACTGAATTTACCGCATAGTGTTGTGTGTGTACGAGCGCGAGCGGATCATAAATATTATTAATGCGATATTTGATATTTCGACTTTTTTTCGCCTCGTTACACATGCCGATAATATGTTTCGGAACGGCGAGAGAAGATTTAGAGCTGGCTGTCGACAATTATGGTAATAGCTGGTTATGATAAAGAGCAAAATGAAACTGATAATTAAAAAAATAGAACGCGCACATCTGGTACTGAAACATAAGAAATAAAAGAAAAGATACATACTAGTATCACGCACCTGTCTGAAAATTTATTCGGAAATCAACTTTTATTTGTCAAAAATACCTTGTGACTGCTGTCAACTATTGTCTACACTGATCAGTCGTTCTGCTCAAGGCAGCAGATAAATCCGTACGGAATCCTGTATAGATTCCAATATTAATTCTTATTTTTTCAGATTGTGGTAGGTTACAAACCCAAAAAACTACGGAACAAATATTGATCCACCACAGAAAAATAACGTTCAAACAATACTGATTTTGAAGCTTTCCAAATTACGAAATTTGTAATCTCATTACAGTATGTCACAAATTTCATAATAAAGAACATACAATTTTATTCATAACTTTTTTTGAAATTTTACTTTACTGCTCGGCTTATTTCGATCCAGTTGAAATATATTGTATTGTGAGATAAACAGTTATTAAAGATGAATGTTTTTACGGACGCTGGAATATTGAAAACAGTTTTTTCGGTTATTAATCCGTGTGAGAATTGTTGAAATGTTCGACATTTCGACTCTCATGCCGGAGTCTTTATCAAGAACTTAGATACATATTTCATCAATACAGCAATTTAGCTAATCTACCTCCTTACGGCTAGACGAGGAAAAGTACAATATCAACTTCGACAATAAAAACTGCGTGAGTACCAGTTACTAAAACGTAGGGCTTAATGTCGAAATTGATCTTGCAGTTTTCCTGGTCTAGCCGTAAGGGGCTAAATTAGCAACATTGCTGTGATAATGGATGTATTTAAGTTCTTGATAAAGACTCCAGCATGAGAGTCAAAACGTCGAACATTTCAACAACTCTTACAAAGATTGATTAAAGAGAAGAGAGATAAGACTATTTTCACAAAGCAGTTATTGTTTCTTGAGAATAATTGATGTTATTGCATCTCGTCTGAATTCATCCCCTTTTTCAATCATTATGTAATGCAAATTAATTATCTCTCATAGCAATCGTTTCGAAATCATCTAGGATTGAGTCAAACTGATAAAAAACTGCGAGAGGTTCTGTACACATTGTAGGTATTAGACCTTTCTCATTTTTCTTCCCTTGAGTGAATCAATAGTCACAGGACACGTTTCATATTGGAGAAATTACAAGGCGGCTGCTACATATGGTCTACGCTTCTGTTTTCCTCTTCACAGACCCTGCAAAGAGCTGAGTCAGTTAGCTCCTTCTTAAGAGGTATTTACGGTAACTATTGATGTACTGTCAGAACATCTGTAGCCACGAGGTTCTTACTGGACACTGAGAGTTATTTTATTTCGTGGTTTTGCCCCAACGTCTTCTGGATTCGTGATAGGAATGATGTTTGATCAGCATCGCAGTTACCGATGACTCCAATAAAAAGAACAGTTTCCAAGGATTTGAAACCGGAGCCTTTCTAGCAAGAGAGTAGAGGAGGCAATTACTTCTAGGTTAGTCTTTACCTCTGGACTGGTTCAAAGTGAGAGTGTTATTGACTTCAACCAGGCACATTCTAATGCCAAACTTGATGTAATGCGTTGACTTTCCGGGGTTTGCAGAACTCTGTGTGAAGATGCAACCGTTTCATCCGTCACCAAATTCCTATTCATTTTTCTGCTGCAGTTTATTCCTCCGAGCACGATTTGAAATACACTGGGAAACTTCTCCAGGACATTTAGGATCCGGCCTAGTGAATGAGCTCCATAATCAAACTTTTCTCTATTCTGAATACAATGACGATGGAATTATTCAACCTTCAGTCCTCTGTTGCGTGTCAAGGATATATATCGAACCGCAAAATAAACAATAACAATGTCGCGATTGTCGCCAGACGTGAGAGAAATTTGACGCTCCACCGCCGAATTACAATGACTTTTAATCGCGCACAAAACGAGACGCGGACACATTGTTGGCGTACCCTCTGTGCTGCTGTTAGGTACATCGATATTTGTAATTTACTTTGATAAACGACCTGACGTGCAGTGGCGATTTTTTTTCGTCAGCGAGAGAGAGAGAGATATAAACTACAATTACCGGCAGAGGCGCGACTGGAATGAATTTATTCCAAGGTCGATTTCAATCGTCCCGAAGATAAAGATGTTAAACCCGATATTGAAAGATGATTCCGATGTGATCGAGACAACTGAAGTAGTATCTCGAAGAATCATTCACTTTCGAATTGTTGTTCATCCAATGGAGGCATTCGGTCAGCAAATAAAGAGTGGGCAAAAACAAATTTCAATTGATAGTGGATGATTCAGAATAATCGGCCACCAAGTTACCCAGATAAAGATCCATGCGACTTTTTTCTTAACACCCGCGAAATCGAATTCATTGGCAGAAGTGAGAAATAACTGATGTTTTGGATTATTTCAACTCACCTCAACTAGCGTGATGATTATTATAAAAAAAGGAGGAGGGCAGCAAGTGTAATGGTCGGCATAGTATTTTCTATCTCTATCGTCGGTGAGAAATTCGTCTGCAACTATTGTGACCATCCTGCAACAAAAATAACCGTTTGATTTGTGGAAAATAATAAAAATGACTAAACTGATTCGAGATCTGATTTATTTGTTTGTTTCCAAGTTCGAACATGCAACTTTTGCGATATTTTTTCACCAAAACATAGATGTTTTCCATTATAAATGATTAACTTTTTTTTTTAAGATTGGAATTCTCCTACACCTCGTGAGCCATCCTTCCGGCGTTAAATTGAGCGAGAAGTTTGTTTTTCGTTATTATTTATGAAAGGCAGCGTTCTCGAAAACTCATTCCGACAAAATCTAAAGTAGTTACATGCAGAACGGAAACAATTGAAAAAAGTACAAAAAAAAAATCCGAATGCCGCAAGTTGACATCGTGTACCAAAATAGAGCCAGACGACATTCAAAAGCGTCTGACTGGACGATTCTCTTTATTTGAAGCGAGCATAGGCATCAAAGCGAATGAAATCGTCAACTGAGCAATACCAGTCAACGTAACATGTATAATAATTCCTTCAAGTTTGTGTACTTAGATTTCCCAGATTATAAATCATGACATATAAGGTTAGTACGTACAGCTTTCGGAGATTTGGATGGATGAAATATTGAAATTAATAGCGAACGGCATTGTTCAAAATTAGACCAAACATTTCAAAAAAAGTTTTTCCCTTCGTACTTCGTAGTATTCCTTAACTTATGAGAGATATGTAATGAAAATTTGGGTTCTGTTATGTGGAAAAATAAGGTATTCTGTTTAGAGGTCTGATACCTGGTTATTCATCTTATTCTTATTTAAAGAAAGATCAGATCGAATGCCTGCCATTATCTCTCTTATCACTCTGATTACCCATAATAATAATAAAAATAATAATAATCTTTATTCCAAAAATATGTTCACAGTACAACAATAGTAAAGAGAACACAGATTAGAATGGACGTCACATATTAATAAATACTTCAATTTTCAATACTGCTATTCAGATATTCATTCAAGTTATTTGGTTCTATTTCTATGAGTAATTTTTTAATCTCTTTTTTGAGTTTGTTCATACTATTGATAGTCTTGAGTCGGTCAGACAACCTATTGAAAAACTTTATGCACATATAGTGTAGGCTGTTTTCTGTTATTGACAGTCTATGATTTGGGTACATAATGTTTCTGGTTCTTGTTTGATACTTATGTGGAATATGATCAATGAACAATTCTCTATTTTTGAAAAGATATAATAAGCACTTGTATATATAGATAGCATATATCGTCAATATGTTATTTGATCTAAACATCCCTCTACATGAATCTCTATATGACATGTTTAATATGACTCGTAAAGTTCTTTTTTCTGGACATCGTGACTGATTCCCCAAAACAAGATTCCGTACTTTGCCCTCGATTCGAAATTGAAGTAATATATTATTTTGATTGAGTTCAAGTGAAGATATTTGTTAAGTGATCTTATAGCATAGAGTACATTATTAAGTTTTACTGTAAGTTTTTCTATATGTTCTGACCAGTTGAGATTTTCATTAATATAAAGACCTAGAAACTTTGCCATTGGGGTTAAGTTCCTATCTATTCCATCTATTTTTATTGATGTACACTCTAATGTATCGGGAGAAACAGTACTACGTTGGTTTCTGACTCATTAAGAATTAATTTATTTCTGTGAAACCACTGCTTTGTTTTCTGAAAGAGATTATTGGCATTATGGATTATTTCAGGAAAGTTTTCTCCACCCGTCAATAGATTGGTATCATCTGCGTAATCAGTTATAAACTTGTCAATACCGATATTCGTTGTACACAGATCATGAATGTGAATAAAACACCCTACCACAATATTAGAAAATGAGAATTAATATTGAAATATATACAAGTGTAGAAGAGCATATTTCTAACCTACCCCTCTACACTTGTTCAGATTCTAATATTATTATTTATTTTTTCAGATTGTGGTAGGTTAAAAAACCGAGAACTACGGAGCAAGAATCACAACAAAATAATGACATTCAAACAATAATTATAATGATACTTGAAGTTTTACAAGTTAATCGATCTAGAATTTGAAAAATCTAATATGGAGATTATCACGCTGCCAATATGTAGATATATGATAAATGATTTTGAACAGTAGATCTAAGCAAACTATCGTCAACTTTTCAATGATTTTCGTACAATGTGATTTTGAATGAGCCAGAGAAAGAATGAATGACTTATATGTGGTAGCATTTACCTGCGGAATAAGGGTGGATCAGCCAAAAGGAGATGGAAGTCGTTTTCTGACGAAACTTCTCGGTCTCGGTGATGGACGGCACATTTAAAGCTTCTGGATCGTTTTCCTGTCATCTGTAACAAACAACAATAACAATTAATGGTGAAAACAACGATGATGTGGCAGAAAACAAAACAAACATGCTCCTTATCGAGCTTCAATGAAGCAACATAATGCAGCGTTAAAGTTCCGAGCAGAAAAATCCTTTCAGAGATACCTCAAACATGAAAAGTAGTTACTTGCTTCCATCTATCATTCAATTATTATTATTCCAATCATTATCGGAAAAAATCCACAAACATTATTTACCAAAATATTGATCTATCGGGTAAAGACATATATTATTATAATTATACTAATTAGTACCATTAATCGGAGTTCTATCAGAAGTGGGATAAAATGAATCAAAAAATGTGTTCAAAAACAGAATACTTGTTGTCGACACTAACACAAAATGAGTTTAGGTGAACAACATGCCCCACTATTCAAGATCAGAGTTTTGTTCCAGTCCATTAATCAAAAAATTCTAATGGACCATCCCCGAGAGTTACTATAATACCGCGAGATCAATTATTACCGTTGCGGTGTGCGACCCGGGTAAACGAGTTTTTGAAGAATTTTTCGCTGCGCGCACTTAATAAGGATAATAATTGGACATGCGATGGGTTCGGGTTAAATATATGTGTTCGGAGTCTAAGCACCTGCCACTTCGGTGATTAAAATTGAACGTTGCGAACAGAGCCGTTGGAACAAAATTGTCGGATCGAGATAAAAAAAGGGCATGTTCAATGGAAAGAACCCTCCACAAAGCCTTCTGAAGTGGTCATTCATAACTATCACTAACTTCCTTACGAGCAAAACCTGGAAATTTTTTGCGACCTGAGGGACAACTGAGGTATTAAATTGTAAATCTTTGACAAATCTTAATGAGCTTACTCATGCTCATGCTACTCTTGTCATTGATCTAAATTTAATTTTGTTAACTTTCAATTGCATAGACGTACAGTACAGGTGTTTTTTTATCTAACTATACTTCACAGAGATTGCTGGGCATATACGTCATGAGTTCTGTGCCAAGACGGATTGAATAAGCTGTACCATATCAGAAGAGGAAGACTCGAATGACAACAGATAAACTCCGGATGTTTTGCCAAAATAAATGAAGAGATAACAGTTGTCAAATATATTGTTCTATTAGTTCAACTACAATTTTGACGAACACTATGAATGATCATCTTTCACCAATAAATATAAAATTGTACAGAATAAGTGACCTGTTGAATGTATTGGTGACATCATATAGATAAAAACATTAAATACGAAGACAGACTGAGGTTGTCAGTCATCAAATGAAGACTATTTCGGATACTCGCAATTCTTTCTTACTATTTTTTGTTCTCTTGTTTCACTAGTCTTTATATTCAATTTTGATACTGTTGTTTGGATATTTTGTTGTTGTGAGAGCATCCTTGCGTGTGCCAATCTTCATTGTAATAGTTGGGATTTGTTTAAGGCTCCTGCACACTAAATTTCCTTTCACAAATATCTTTTTTTGTCTTCCCTTGATTTCAGTTTATATACAAGTTGTGTTGATGATATACGTTGCCAAATTCCCGAAATTGGGCCCCGATTCATTCCGGAATCGGCCCTGCTTTCGTGGTGCATCTGTATATCTAGACGAACGCGTGCTGCTGCCCATGCCGCCGCGAAACACGGAACGGGCACTAACCTAAGATTATAGGCTTTCCGGAAAGTTCGATTTTTGAGAGAGTGCCTTATAGACGGGGAGGTTTTTTGTCTGAAAATGCGATCGTTTCGTGATCACTTTTAACGCCGATTTGTGGAGAAGCAAGGCGTTCTGAACCGTGGAATCCACCAATGACGAGCAATTGCAAATGAAATGCTCTTTTCGGATCGGGATAAGATATGAGTATTTATATATTTTCAAGATTGGATAATCGAATAAGTCATGAAAACTTTATAGTACTTTCATTGCAAAGAATTTACGTGAGATAAATAACCTACCAAAAGATGATGAGCCAGGACAGATGAAAACGCTCGAGCTTTTGACCTCCTTGCTAAAATGAGCTCACAAACTCAAAAAATCAAGTTACTTGCCCAAGTTCGTGGGAAGAAAATGAAACATGTCCTAATATGCAATATTATAACATTTCAACACAACGCCGTTTCAATAGCCAAGTATTTTCAGAAAATCAGCATATTACAATGCTAACTTCATTACACCGCAGTCAATATAGTATATATACTTAATAACAGGATAGGTATCATGGCTTGGTAATACTAATTTGAAAAATATTCTTGTTACATTCAGTGGATGAAGACGAGATGTCTAAAAACCGCGGGATATCAAATGATTCGATATTGTTTAGAATTTTTAGACGAGAAACAATCGACCATTAGGAATGACAACTTCACCTGTGAGGGGCGTAATGTTCGAATTTTCAGTAAAATCATCAATGTCTTCTCTGCTTCTACATGAATTTAATATTTTGTGGGTATCCATTCTTAGTTGCCAGTGAAATAACATATTTCATTAAAAAAGCATACAGCACCATCTGGCATTGAAATCCTGAGCTTTCTCCTTCAGAAATCAGGCAATCATTTTTCGTCAAATTCATCCCTAATTCTCACAGGTATGAGAGTTGAAGCACCAGGTTTTCTAGACATCTTGGGTGTAGGATGATCCTTGATATTTCAATTTTTTTGTATTGATATTCACGTCTGCTGATAGATTGAGTACTGACGTGCATGGTCAGTTGTGTATTGTTGAAATGGACCATGATTGCATCAAAACTGTCCATCTAGCATCCTGTTCCACCACTGGCCGACCACCATCGCCACTAGGAGGACCCACCCGGTCGTCCGCCGTCTGCAGAAGAAGCAGCAGCAGAAGCATCAGCAGCGGCGAGAAACGCGGCCCATGGACCCACTTAAAGGGCCCGCTCCACTCATAATTTATTTCGATTAGATCGGAATGCGAGAAGATTACGATGCACGCCCTCTCGCTAACTAAATTAAAACCATGTAAATGAACGAGCCGGATTAATTAAATATCGACCACGACCTCTATCTCTTTCTCTCTCGGCCATGCCTCGCCCGGTAACGCGAGGTGGCCACCCCTTGACGGCGGCCTTTGCTGTCATTAATAAACGAGGCTGAGTGTATGTTGTTGGACCAAAATGCAGATCTTGTACGATGGATCTTCGAAAACATCACCAACGACTCGTGAAGGTAGGACCGCTTGATAATCAACTCTAACAGCCGATTGCACCGACTTTTTCATATGAGACCATTAACAAAGGGACTCTTCAAGATATGTGAGGGTTCATAAATGGGTGTTTGATAATCTCTTAAACGATGCTGCAATAGCTGCAGTGCGTTGAATGACCTTAATGGCCCATTAGCTTAATACTCCCATAAGAAAAAGTCGGTTCAATCGGCTGATAACGAATTATCTCCAATATACAAATGCTGTCGATTCTTATGGTTGGGGTATCTAAACGTTATTATACAGGGTGTAACTGAACAAGTGTAAAACATTCAAGGAGGTGATTCCTCATCGAAAAAAAGATAGGATCTTTCATATAGGAAACTTCATTGGAGCATCCCTTGTTAAGACACAGCCCCTTAAAGGGAGTACATAACATTTCTATACTAATTTTTTTCACAAGCACTGAAAAAGTTACAATACTGACATTAACCTGACGTTTTGTACTACCAAAAAGACACTTAGCCAGTAATTTATTTGGTTTACCCCATGGTTGTAAGGGGTGGAAAACGCAACCCCTAAAATTTATTTCCAATGTAACTTTTTGTCTTATTATTTGTTTACCATCTGAAAATTCATTTCCGATATCCTGTTTCATTCTAAACAAAGAATGTCTGTTGGGTTTTTGCCCAAAATAAACCAGTACGAACAGCTACAGAGATACATCGTCATAAATGCGAAGTGGATTTATTGTTATTTTGTAGTTAGTACCTGCATTTAACGATTGAAGGGTAATAAACAAAACTAATTTAAACTTTTTCAGTGCTTGTGAAAAAAAATTGTTATACAAATATACCCCCATTCAGGGGATGTATCTTAACAAGGGATGCTCCAATGGAATTCCTTTATATGAAAGATCCTATCTTTTTTTCGATGAGGAATCACCTCCTTAAATGTTTTAAACTTTTCAGTTACACCCTGTATTTCGATGGTTGGAAAATGAAACATTGATCTATACTAAACCGAGCAGAATAAGGAGTAATTTCATTGGTGAATAAACCGATTGTTCTAATGGATTAATCTGTTACTGTATTCGACATGTATTATTTTCGTCTCAATTGAAGCAGTAAGGTATAATACGAAAGCTTGATTACTATTCTGTTGCGTAACATACCATTGAAATACCAGATTTTGTCCCAGAAAAATTACGGAAGAGGTCAACAATGACAGGATTAAATAGATAAAAACGACTAAAACAATAAGATGATTCCATCGATTAAAAGCTATTCGATGACATAATTTCAACCTTGTGTTTCCATGGAACATGAAATATATTTAGAAAAAATTACCACACAATTGTCTTACTTTAAGAGGAAACAACATATTCGAATTGTTAATACTAATTACAGGGATATCAAGACAAAGCAGGGTATCCTTATTTCACAACAAAACACCGTGCGAAGTGATAAAACGCTATTTTCCCGAAAATAATAACCAACTGGTTCGAGTGAATCGAATCATTCGATTTGTCAAATGATGTGATAATTGAAAATATGATGGATGTGAAATTGCTTCATGATTATTAGTAATAAACACGGTCATAAATACACAACCAAATCGAAACGATCAAGGGGAATTAATTGATAATGAAATAATATTTAATTCGATATGGGAACCAACAAGAATAGTAATAGTTTCATCGCTATTGAACCTAAATAGTAATTTTATTGGGGCAAAAACATAGGTGAGGGTGGAAAATTGTTCATCCCCGTTTAAATTGAGTAGAACTGTTTTATTTGATTACACACTTGAAGGTACATCTTAACTTCGAACAATTAACGCAATATTAAGAAACATAAGATAATTATACAGAGAAATCATTGAAATGCCGAAGAAAGGGGTAAGAGTAACAAACCACACAATCGTTCTTCTCCATCTCTTCTGTAAGTTCTTTTGTAAACTGAACGGTGATATATCTTGTCTAGCCAATGTCAATGGATTTAGAATATGTTATAAATTATCTTTGAATATCAAGAGAATCGACATGAGGTGATGGAACTTTTAATGACTTGAGATGTTGACAGATAAAGCCATTAGGGCCCAAGCGCCAGTGCATAGGTACCCCATAAAGTCACCCGTCACATCATCAAATTATGGACTTACAAATAGACCTCTAATGATGATTCTTGAAGGGGCTGTCAATTAATCGACGTCCAATATATTTTCGAGTGTCGTATTGTCGTTTAGCTTACAATTTAAACGGGTCGGACAAGTTTTAGGTCCTTTTAGATATTTCCATTTATTAGGCCAGTATATACGAAGAACCTCAGGTATTAACACACCCAAACAATTTATTATCAGCATGAATTTATAACTAACCTATGAAATGGACTGATAGAATCATTTTTATCAATTTTTATCAATATGCGTTGAAATTCTAATCATAGAAAAATTTTCAGATTCATTTACCGTGAACAAAATGATTGACTGAGTTGCAAAAACAGACAAAGTTATAACATTGTACTTTATGAGTTCTGGTTTTACCGAGTAAAATAGTATTCTCACAGATATATAGTAGTTGATGAAATTCTTTATTTTTAATTTATTTTTATTTTTTTCGAATTATCTGATGAGTGACTCATCTCCAACAATATGGATATTTGAATTGGCTGTAAAAACTGTAAAATGAGACGCGTTTTTTTGAGTTCAAACGACGCTCTATGGAATTTATAGAGTCGTCTCTTTCATATGAACCTCGAAATCTATCTGCAAAAATCTCCGAGTGAATGTCCAATACAACGCGAGCAAAAATCCTTGACTCCTGTGAACTCTTTCAATTTCCATTTGGAGAGACGCATTCCGACCGGGCTAAAGCTCTCGTTTATAAAAGCTCAGTTTTAATTGCCGACGGGTTCACACAGCATTCACATTTTCATTCAAACTGGAATAATAATCATGTTACTTTTTCTCAGTCGTAAATTATTCATAGCTTCACCATTGTGGAATTTTCTCAAGAACTGATACAAGTATTTTTTTTCACCGTACTTTCACAATACCATACTGTTAATTATTTTGAACCATCGTTCCAGAACACAGTTTTCTAGTCGGTAATTAAACGGTTATGTGCTGCTTGCTCTCTTTCTATTGTTTTACTCAGTTCTTAGCAGTAATGATCGATAGCTGGAGGCTATAGGAAGGTTCGGCCTGTTTCAAAAATTGCAAAATCATTGCTACACTGAATTTATTAATATTCTCAGACATGAGGAGACGATATAATACATATAATTTCAATTCTTCATGTAACATTGCTTCATTGAGTTATCAGTCCGTAACAGGTCTAGGCCATAAAACTACAGAGTTTTCAAGGCATGACTGCGATGTCCGAGATTACTCCCGTCGGGCGGCGCTAGTGAAATTTGGGGTCAAACCGCAGAACTCTGTGAGTTCTATCAGTTCTGTGGGTCCAACAAATTCAACAAACCAAAGCCAATGTGTCATTTGGCAATCGATGATAATGGGTTAGCAATTAATCGGTACGTTTCACATATCAATAAATACCTATTATAAAATGGTTATCATTCATCAGTTTGAAACATCGATATGAAACAATTGATCGCCAGTAATAGTACCATCGTTCGATGTGGGAGGAAGGGTGCTGTTTCGAAAGTTTATTTATGGAAGCTTTAATTTTTTTATCGAAGACGGAAGACCGGAGGTTTTGAAGAAATTCATTCAGACCAATCAAACCCGAATACAAATCAAAGATGGTTGATCACTTACTGCCGGTGTTTCGATCATAATCGTTTGGTAAGAATTTGTCGCGTCAAGAGCACCATTTTTTCGAAGAACAACCAAGGAGGGAGTACCTACTAGCTGTCATAACATGTAGAACAAGGAAGTTATGCCTACTAGATTATTGTGTCCTCAAACAATGAATTGATCGAACAAAACCAAACGCAAATGCGATGGACAATATTTTCCGAAACGATCGATCCTCTCATTGTCCACGTGCGTCCACATCTCATCTCAAAAACAAATGACATCTCCGGCATGTGTCATGACACATGAACGTCGCGAATCCGTAAATAGCTAGAATCAATTTGTTGGCGTTCAGCAACAATGGCGCTAGCACTGAGAGAGAGATCATTAACACTGAACTTTAGCGGTGCTCGCCATAAAAAAGATCGGACGCGGTGAGTACCTACTAAATGTAGATGATCGGATCCGTTGAGTCAAAAGGTTATTAATAGAAGAAACATCTCAGTCGGCTGAGGACCCCCAGTGGATTGCGCGGCGACAGGGTTGCCACGTCACTTTTTACATTTTCAGAACGTTTGGAGAAAACCACGAAACGTCGAAATATGAAATATCGAAACAAGAAACAACAAAACACGAAACAGAATACAGAAAACATTGATTACACATAATAATATGATCGAATTCTCGAAACATCAAACACGCAACATCAGGTTTTTCATTTGTCTATCCAACATGTCTTCCTTTTTCTCGATATTGCGTGGTTTCTCTATTTCATAATTTCCATCATAGTTTATGTAATTTTCGTAATCCAACGTTTAGTATTTGGCTGACCAATCATAGTTTTACTACTCTTTAGCAATCATATATTCTCAACTGTCAATCATGGATTTCAGATATAAAGTGATCTGCTCAAGAAATTCATATAGCCAGTCTTTATATTTCCGGAAAATAGCACTATGTCACTCTCCTGAATATACTCCCATAGTCAGTGCTCTGATGAAATAACTACAATGAGATCGACTGGGACGATTGCAGTCTTTATACCAGCTTAGCAAGGAACCTGTTGAATATAATATAGCTCGTTCTTTCACCAAAGACTTCTGGAATTCCTTCCTGAGGCTTCATCTATCCAAAATCAACATCAATACCTATATACTCTTCCCTGATACAATGCTATCCTGATCACTCGTTAGAACATTTGTTTTTTTTGTAAGCTGTGATAAAAATAATTGGTGTGAAATGTACTGTCTGATAATATAGTTTTCAAAGCCAGTTATAGATGATATTACTGAAGAGTGAAATGCACAAAATAACTGAAGAAAGAGCCATTGCTGAAAATCTAAAAGTTAATCGTTTCTCTGGGAAAAGCTGCAACTTTTTCCGATTGAAACCATAATTTAGGAGAACATATTGATTCATTATGTTCCAGCACCTCAAACCATTCGTTGCACTGAAACCTATGATGACGAAAGCATTGAGCAATGAGCATTCAACGCTAATAATCGATTTCTAATTCAAAAACTTGGTAGTGGTAGCAATTTTCTTTTTGGATAAGTCTGCCGGAATATAAAGAAAAACATTGTTTCCAACCGATCCTATGCATAAGGCTGGATTCAGACAGATCCGAAATCCGATCGTACGACGATCAGATAGCTTTCTGATTGGTCTAAATTGGTCTTAATTTAAATTTAGACCAATCAGAAGAAAGCTATCTGATCGTCGTACGATCGGATTTCGGACATGTCTGAATCCAGCCTAAAACGTAAGAACATTGTGTTTATATGACGAGTTATATGTATGGAAAAAAAAAATTCTCCAAAATGAGGATTTACATTACTACCCAACACGACAGATGAACAATTGTTCATTCAGATTGTGAATCACCACCTTCTCCAAGCAAGAGAAACACCGATGAATTGAAAAGTTGGCAAACCTGTTCAGATTCCAATCAGAACAAGATATTTATTAGATTTGAATTGACACTGTCAGTCAACTATGAACCCTACCAAAATTTTATTATTTCAACTGCATCCTGGTTTTGTTTCATCAGTTTATTTCTAATTCAGTGTATCAGGTTCGAAGTCATTATATATACAGAAAAACCACAAGACTTGGCAACCCAGCACGGTGCACTGACATTATCGCCGGCATTTTTGGAGCGCGCGCCAGCCGATCAGCTGATTTTAGAATAGATTATTTATTAGATGGGACGGAAAGGACATAGGGGATTTGTCATCGCGAAAAACGACCTAGGACCGACCTTTCCACGAATAAAAAATAGATTTCGTGTTTTGGACACTTTCGACCCTGGGCGCCGCGAGTGTTAACAGGTATTTTTTCAACGGTTTCGATGTTGTAGAAATGTTTCCGGTGTCGTTCTCGATTTATCATAATATTATTTGGGAATTATAACAAACTGAAAAAAAATTGCAAAAGTCTAATCAAAGATATCCTCTCTCTTGGTTTTGCTCATTAATTTCGTTAAGTGTACATACAAGAAGGAACATATGGATATTATTCAAACACTTATAGTTTCTTTCGCTGTTGAAAATTCACATGAAATTTCAATGAAAATGCACAATTCTTCAAAAGAAATTTATTGAGGTTGTAGCAATTTGAGTTTAATAGTATTTTACTTGGACGTATTCTATTGATAGAATTTTTGGTGGCATATTTTTGAATTATTTTATGTGAAATCGACGTATCACAAAATACCCTCTCCGAGAAATTTAATGTACCTAAGTTTACGAATGAAAATGTTATTTTTCGACAATAAAATTGGTGTTAGAAGTAGTAGTAACAGTAGTAGAACGTGAATCTTTCATGAAAATCATGTTACAAGCACTTCGAGAAAATATAATAAGTCGGTTTGTCAGTGTTAGAATTTAACGTTTACCCCAAAAAGTGAGCGATTGTGGACATCGTAATCAAATTTCTTGACTAATTCTGCCACAGATAATCGATTTCAGCAGGTTGTTTCTACTATTGTTAGGTTTTTTCCTGGCATTCTTTGAAATAAATATTTCCCAGGCGATCGCTCACTTATGTTCCGATCACAAAAAATACACGGCAAACCATACTCCATAAAACATACGAATCGAATCTCATTCTTCGGCATATCATGACCGATTCAAAATGGCGTTATCGGTTAGACGAGAACAAGTAATACAGTTTGTGTTATTACAAGACAAACAACGCAGCCGATTTGTTATAGAATCACTTTAATTTACCGTAAGTAATTGTTAACCACAACCGTTTTTGTTCGTTTCGTACTTTGCTGGCGCTCTACGATATTCCCAGGGCCTACTTTCCGACAAATATTTGCATTGCGTTAGACACGGCTGAATTTTTTCACGTGTCTGCCTTGTATGAAACCACTGAAATGTGAATAGTTCTGGTTTTTGGGCGTGTGAGAATTGTGAGGAATTTTCAACCTTTAATGATATCAGCTGGTCGAGTAGAAACTTCATTACATTGAGGAGCATATACTTGGAACAAACCAGTGATTTTTTTTGTATCGATAAATCGTCGAGGAAATATGGTTGCTTATATCGAGATTATAAAAATTATTAAGAAAAGCTCTGAGCAGGAATCTTTTTTGAACAAATGAATATTTGGAACAATGTAACTCTTTATCAACTCAATATCATATTATGGAACGTTTTCAGTGAGAATTATATAACGGCACGAAAGCCAAGAAAGTTTCAGACAAACTGTCTACATACGAAACTTCTGCAAGCCTGAAATTTCAGTCACGCAATGGTATCGATCTGCGAAATACGTGAAGCCAAGCCAACAACCGAGGAATACATTGGTTGGTCGAGTCCCGTGTACATATTTAATGAAAAAGCAATAAACATGCACTGTTTTCTATTTTTCGGTACAATAAACAAAATGGCCAAAGGTTTTCGAACATTATATATATAGCGTTCGAAACAACTATAAACTCCTCGATAAACTCCTTCAAATACATACTCTTGATTTGAATTCTAAATATAGTGAAAACACCAACATCAAGAATATGATTGTTCTACATACATAATCTGGTTGAAAAGAGTTACAGGATTCTGAAAAATAATCACCACAAACAAATATTTATATTACTTTTACTGATTTGTAGGCCACGACTGAAAATAATTAAATCTACTAGTTTTCGAAATGCAAACATGTTTTTTGTTTCGTAAGATAGGCTTTCGTCATTAAATCAATTTTCCAATAAATATTGCGATTTATGATCCACTTGGCGACTGAAATTATCGAGACATAACCGTGAGATAGTCCAGTTTTCATATATATAACTAAACGAAATTATCTTTAATCGGTTTTAATTAAGTACATCGTAATCAGTTTTGATACTTTCATCAATCACTAATGGCTTCAAGTGAAACGTACCCTAACAACCTCGACACGACACTTAACTCATACAGTTACATTTTTACAAAATTAAATCAATAGAGCAACGATTTTATTTTATGGCGTTATAACTGGTTGGATAGACTGACGTTTACAATTTTTCAATAATACTTATCGTCGGACATTTTAAACATACTAATTTGTTAAGTGAAAAATGACTTGAAAAATGATGATCAGGGTAATGGGATAACGAACTCATATCAATTATATCAATCTGAGAAACGAGAAAAATCGAAAGTGTATTATATTGTGAAAATCTATTTTTTTTTTCACAGAAACTGCACATAAAAAACGAATACCTGGCATGAACATCAATTCCAACAGGTTTGCCGGAGCTTTCGTATCATTAATTTTACTAATCTGCGTCACAGAACAATTATCAACACATATGACAGGTGCATTACAAGGTTCTTCCCACAACATGATACAACTTTGGACGTATATTATCTCCGGCCTTATGGGAATAATTCGCATGGTTTCGAAAGATATTCTGCAACATCAGCACATCGAGAACAATAAGACGAATTGTGAGAAATGGTGTTTAAAAGTATTGTTCATGTAGTGTGCTGCTCCATTATTCAGTTATTATATATGAATATTGTACAAAATTTGTTTGATCGTAAGAGATCTGTAACTTCTCTCAATTACATACCAATACTTCCGATTAGAATGAATACAGAGGTTCACAGTAGTGACAGTTGTTCACACGTATATGCGAAAATTGAAAATTAAATTATTCTACACCTTTTTCAATTGTAATTCAGATTAGTCGAATGTGATTATTATATTATGTGAATATAAAATGTATTCCAGATCAGTTAACTGTAATTCAAAAAATATCAATTGTAATCCAAAATAGTAAACTGCAATTCAGAAAATTCAGATTTTCTAGGCAATCACAATTTTTAGTCACATTCATTCTAATGTGAGAAAGAATTCAACGACTCATTTTTCGGTATGCGAGTAAAATGTGTTCCATATAAACTACTTAGACATATATGTTCACCAACGAAAACCACTAACCATTTTCAAAGCAGAAATGCAGAAATGCAGAAATTGCAAAACGTCATTTTGTTAGAAAAAATTATCAAAGAAAAACCTTGCAGGTCGGCGCGAATCCCTGCAGATAGGGGCATTGGTAAAATGAAAGTCGATAGTATTGTTACGAAATCTCCTAGCGCCGGCCCTGTCGCTCGTAAACGAAGAATAATTGAGGGGTCGAGGAGAGAACGTCATTTTTCCAGAAAGGGAGATAGTTATTGAGATAATTATCAGAGTTTGTAGCTTAGTGGAGAGGCAGAGAAAGTTTTCAGTTTCTAGTAGCGATAACTTTGGTATTGTTAGTGCAGAAGTCGAAGGGAGAAACTCTCTACTGTACTAGAGTACAAAGAGTTTATCGGAGTGTTTGATAGTTTAGCTGAGCAATTTAAGCGATTGTATTGTGAGAAAGAGTTGTGATAAAAGTAGTTTGGTGATGTTAGGAGTTTTAATAAACGAACCCAAGGATAACAAATTACAATTAACAAATTCTTAAGTACAATAGACAAGATCTGAATTACAATTGATATTAGTTTCTGAATTACAGTTGACTATTCTGAATTACATTTGAAATAGGTGTAGTTGTGTATATTACCAAGTTCCTACTATGCAAAATTATATATTTTGGCGGATACCAACAAATATCCGTCCGGATACTAGCCCGAAATGTAGACTGCCAAGAGGTTCGTATATTACATTCATAGAAATTCGACACTCTTTTAAGTGCTCTTTCTGTGATTTCATCAATTCGATTCAGATGTTTCTTTTCCAATTTGGTTTCTCAGCCGTTTCGAACAGCGCCGCTAATTTGCCAGTTGATAATCGAGTCGATGCGTTAATTATTTCGTCGCGGTCTCTGCAGCATTGTCGCAAATTTCATCAGACTCGATTCTCACAGTCCGCGAGCCCATTAAAATAATTTAAAATCGGTTACGGTTGCACAAAAGGGACTTCGATGCGAGAGTGCTAAATGAAAACGTTTGGCGATAGTAGTAGTAGATGTGTAACGGGTGGGAATATAAAGTGACAGTGGCGTACCGAAAAGGTACTAGTAACAATAATTTTTTTTATTGTGGAGCGAAAATTGTCTAGCCCATTGACAGTTTCAGCTCTGGAAGTTTATTTTTCAAACCAAAACTATTATTCTGTCCTCAAAACGAATCCACAATGTATGTAAACTGATGTGGGAAGTATCAAGGACGAGACGAATTGCTACTTCCTGAATGGAAACCAATAGTTTCCATCATGCTGTGTTTCCAGGTTGTTGGATCCCTTGTTAATACAGTTTGGTACCTATTTCCACTCATAGGAACAATATTCCAAGGGATGTAGGACATTTGTTTGTGTTGTAGACCGTACGGTGTTAGCTCAAAGTGGAGGATTTCTTACAACGAAATACAGCAGCATGTTCTCAAGTCCTCGATAAATGATCTGCCTCTTAGATGTCCTCAAGCTTTACGGGACTGAAAAGTTTAGTGCAGATCCATCAGGCAATTCATGTGATACGTTGAGTTGTTTTATGTATTCATTTGAATAAATGAATTTGAAACCGAAACAATGTAGAAGAAACTTTTGTCACCTCCAAAACTCACTAAAATATTTGACAATATCGGAACACGTATAATCTTCTAAATTGTATCCAAAAATGCGTTTCGGGCGAAGCTAGCAAACCTCGTGCTTGTGTCGCCAGCTATCGATCGAGAGCCGAACTACACTCGATGAGGCGTTGTCAGTCATCGTCCCTCCCGCAAGTATTTCCTACATTTCAAGGTCAATCAGAGACAACACAACACAAGGTTCTCAAAATTGAAAATTGATATACAATGAAATAGTGGTACCAGTGGCGCCGACGCTGTCGCGTGCGATGACATTAACCTCATGTTGTGGTGCAAATAAAAGCAGCAGAGACTCGGTCCGTAGTCGTGGGAACCTGGTGAGGCGACCGGCGTGGGCCAAAGAGACGAGCCCACGCGCGCCCACGGCACCGCTACCTAGGTCATAACATAACTAATGCACCGCGGCGACCCCGCGACCATACGTACGAATTCCGCCCTCGTCGAGGACAGTGTTGCCAACCTCGAAGGATGGAGAAAATGAAAAAATTATGGTCCCTGCACTTTCAGGAAATTCATCTTTTGGATAAGTCCAACAACTGGAAGCCCTCTGTATCATTTCTGGAATGTTTCATTGAAATAACCCCAAAACGGCACGCATAGAATAAAATCCTGAAGTTCAAAGTGGGAATGAGAACCAATTCATACATATGTTTCAATCGAACTAAGACCATCCCTTCAATCTTAAAAATGTTACTCAGGCAGGATATTATGAGGCGCCGTTTGGGTCAAAAGCTTTTTTGCAAATATATGTAATTTCATGTTAATATATTTATTAACTTTGGCAATATTTTTATTTTGTGTTCCGATATATTTATTTTCTACCGATCATAATATATTTAAGTTTTGAGTGTCACAAATATATAAAAATGAGAATTCCCATATATTCATAAATTCGATCCATTTTACGTCGTCAAGAGATGGCGCACTGGCGGCATTTCGTTCACGGTCGAGTATATGGCAACAGGGCGAAGTCGTTATTTATAAAATAATAGATGGCGACGCAGGCAGTTGTCATGTGAATAATAGTTGAAATGTCGAGGGAGTTGGCGCTGTGGTTTCGCATCCGCCTGTGGGTCGAAAAGTCCCAGGATCCTCCCAAGTATCTGGAGTGCCTAATTTGAACTATTTATATTATTGACTTGACAACTGCCAGAGTCACTGCCATCTATTAGCCACTCTATGTACTAACGACTTCCCCATGTTGCCATGTACTCAACAAAATACCACCGGTGCGCCATCTCTTGACGACGTGAAATAGATCGAATTTATAAATATATGGGAATCTCATTTTTATATATTTGTGACACTCAAAACGTAAATATATTATGTTCGGTATAAAATAAATATATCGGAACACAAAATAAAAATATTGATCAAGTTAATAAATATATTGACATGAAATTATATATATTTGCAAAAACACTTTTGACCCAAACTGCGCCTCATAGGATATGATCAATAACCACGTAATTTCCTGAAATAGAGTGTGGAACTAACCACATACCATTCAAGGATTCAGGACTTAAACAGAGAAAAATAAATTGGTCCTAACATTTCTGAAACAAACAGCATCGATGGATATGGAATCAAGTGTAAAGATGATCAGGTGATGAAAAACAAGTGTGTTCCGATCGTTTCATTGTACAAGGGTTGAAAATTAACGTACCATTTCTGAATTAGGAAAAAATGAAAGAAATGCGGTAACTTCCAAAGAGAAAGCCTTATAATTCGACTTTTGATTAGGGTTCTTTGGATAGTACATGAAACGGCAAAATTATTTTTCAAAATTAGCTGTTCTTTACAACTGAAAACAATATACTTAGCTTTGGTAGAACTTTTACTTTCATAATTGCTTCCTATGTTGTGAACGTCATGATGTTAACGAGTGATGTTAGTAGAACACTTAAGTACAAAAATGGTTTGTTTCAGATGATACAAAACATCAATGGAAGTGGAGCTCATCGGAAGAAAGATAATTATATAGACAAATAGAAGACGAATTTTTAACAGTTTTTTTGTCCGCCTTCCGATAATACTGGTTCATGTTTAATGATGGAAAAGTGAAATAAATTGATAATGAAATATGTAAGAACGGGTTCCTAATATTTCAGTCAGCAAGAAACGCCCTGACCCACCTTGTTGATGCAATTTCTGGTTCCTCGTAGAAAACACCACTTCAGGAATTTTGCGAGTCTGTCTTCGGGACTAAATTGAGATCTGTAACCGATCCGTCCAAAATTAATGGTTCATGTTAAAAGTATTGTGCTTGGTAGAAACGGAATAAATCTGTTCTGTTCTCGGTTTACTGAATGGAGTGTATCGAAGATGAAAAAGAAACAAAACTAAGTACACATATTACAGGTTTCCATAAGAAAATTTCGACACCCTATTTATCGACCAGAAAATTTGGATGGTATTACTGGCAATGAAACACAAAAACAATTTTAACAGTTGTTAATAATTGACGTATGGGACGGTACCTCTCATCTTATATAACAAAACTACTCACAATAGATTAGGACCACCTGTAAATCAGGCATCTATATAATTTTGGACGCTATCTTTCCGAAACACCCTGTATTCGGGAAACGCCGTTGCCGCCGCCTCTGCTGCGGGCCTCAGTTATAGCCGCCAACGATTTTTATCTCGGTCCGTATCGATTTCTTTGGTCTGTTGTAGCTGGCGCCAAACCGTATAGGCTCCGGAATGAATCACGATTTTTGTAGGTGTATAACATACGACTTCGGGCACCGGTACTTCACGGTGTCACTAATCGGATTGTTTTCAGCGCCTCATTTTCAGCCTTGTCTCCGATTACTCTTCGTACAAAATGGTGATTAACGGGACAGGAAACAGAATTAATTTTCATTTCATGACAACATTGGTGGACGTCGGCTTTTTATGCTGTCTGTCAATGTCCATTTTTTGTGATGCTAGTTTCGTTTGATTTATTTTCAACATTGGAATTGATTTACCTCACAATACGTCACAATATAACGATCTTGCCAAAAGTAATCGAAAATTGGCCAAAAATACTGATTGAAATAATACAATATTACGAACATATCATAAAATATGTCAAACGCAATTCCACAAAAAGCTCAGTGTCATAGTTTTCGAAAATCTGTCAAACATTGGAGATTTATTTGTGAACAAGTTTTTACAACGGAACCAGGATGGGTTTCCGAAACGTTAACGAGGATAAGTATTTTGATGAATATTATTTCTTATATTTTTTTTGTTAGTCAAGTTTGAGTTATACGAGAAATTGTTGCCTGATAGGTGTTCCATCGAACGCTGGGTTTTACATAAAGCGCCACGCAGAGCGCAAATTTGTTTGCAGATTACGATTTCACCGTTTATAGATTACGATTTGTTTAACCTTGAACTACTTCCCTTTCCAAAGACAAACTGAAAAATTGGTCCAAAAAAATATGTCACTGGCACCCTGTCTATATGAAAGAATATGCGGTAAGTAAGAGTTCCTTGCTTTGAGGAACATTTGTATGGTTTTCGGATCTAACATAATGAATTTGAGCATAATGTCGATTTGTGAGCACCTCAGTTTTCCATTTTTACATTTATCACAGAGGAAAATTCTTTTAATATTCAGGCAATTTGATAAGATTGCATATTTCGATGATATAGTTATACTGGAAGTAAATATTGGATTTATATTTAGCAAACAATGAAATCTGAAGCTATGCCGTTATTAGAGACGCGATATTATTCAGTTTGAAAGTAAAAATATTGTGGAAGGTGTTGAAAAATAGTTTCTTGTAATCCAATGAAAAAAATCAAAAATTTATTTCTGAACGAAATATAACAAAAATCGCGATTGATATAAAGTCTGGTCAGGTTTCAAATTCGTTCGTACGAATTGTTGAATAATGCAAAGATGGGGGCACAGGGCCCCAACTGTATTAGGTGTGGAGCGCCATGCAATGACCTGACGTTGCTAAATCTGTCAGGAATCGCGCCTACCTACTTCGTTTTTTGGTGGCCGATCTAGAGCGCTATCTCGGAATGTTCTCCTTGATGCGGAGGTACCGACGGTGACTGAAGGGGAACTTCGCAGAAAAAACATTTATAATTTTCCAAATGATGAGTAAGTACCTAAATGATTGATACCGAGCAAATTGTCTATCCTCTTACTGGCCATAAATGTCAAGACAAAATAACAGAAACTTGAACAAGAAACAACTTGACAACTGTGGCAAGCGATTATCGATTGAAAGACATCGAATGAAATTTCAAATATTATGAGCTATCCTCTGTCTCACTCGTATATACGCATTCGAAAATCGTACGTTCTCTCTCATCGAATCAATATCACAACAGGTGTGAAAAGAACCTCGAAAAAAACGTAAAAAGTAGGGTGAATCATGAACAATAGAACCACCCAGCAATAACTTCAACCTAATTTTTCCAGTCAGTGCGTACTTACACACGGGTGAGTGCCCATAAATAATTTTATAAACAGATGTCTCTTCAGGGTTGAGCCGAATTATCACAGAGATGAAGGGACGAAGTTCACACGCTCAATAAGTTGTGTAATGTGTGGCAATGTGTGAAAATACGCCTGTAATGTTGGGAAATATTTCAATATTCAAGGCACAATAGAAAAACCCAAATTACCTATTTTACTACTAGTAAAATACCAAGTTTGCTCACAAAATTCGTTGTATAAAATGTGTCATCAATTATATGGCAGCTTTGCATTCACTTGCACCATTGTTGATTTTTGAAATCTCTGTGACGTGAACGAATTGAAGATCATGACAATAACAGAGGTGAGATGTTTGAAATATTTGTTTCGAGGAGTGTCGTTCCACATACATGAAATTGCCAAGAAGATTGGCTGTATTAGTTCAAATTTGCAAAATTCCCACGGAATTGCGTCATATTTCTGCATGAATCCAATAACAATCAAGTTTATGGGGTAACTGTTTTTTTGACTTTTTTGATGTAAAGTTGTAATATGACTAAACCTTTCAATAAGTGCCAACATTTGAAAGTTATGAGAAAGTATTATTATCAATTCGAGTTCATATAACTTATAGAGATTGGTACTTACTCTTTCCGAATTTTTTTAACCTTGCACCACAAAAATTATTTTACAATAAATACAATTGAAATCGAAATTGCTACAGAAATATGGAAAAAGGTGAAAGAATCTTAGAAACTTGAAATAAGTGTAGTATAAAGTGTATATAACCGTTGATAAGTCGGTCTCTGCGAAAAAACTTTTTTTTCACTGTAGTAGGCTTCAGTTACAGTTCAGGTACTATGAGTACTGTCTGTATTCAATTACAAAAAACATTTTTCATAGAAGTTTTCAATATTTCGAAAATTGAAATACTATTACGGTCTTTGATAAAATCCACATTTTTTGACGACCGTATATGGTAAAAAGATATGAAATACTACTATTGCAATTTATAGGCAATGCACACATTTGTATAAAGCAATTTTCGATTATAATTGCACGAGTGCATAAAAATTACCGATAATTTTGTAAGAAAGCGTGATATCTGAAAATTGCAAGTTTATTTTCATATTTTGGTTCCAAAATATGAAAATAACCGAATGCAAATTGTATAAGAAATCACGCTTGAATGCAAAATCATCTGGTCATTTTCATGCACGAATGTAATTCATTGGAATATTTCACGAATAAAGAAATTCTCAAGGAAATGTTATTTTTTGTTCTTTTACACTTGTCTCTATAGATTGTATGGAGTACTCCGAGGAGTACTCACCTAAACGCGAAATGTTTTTCTATTTTTGAAGTCTATCTGACATTTATTTGTGTTGCTTACTGACGTCTAGCGATACGGTTTCAAATGTGTTGTTATGGTGACTTGATACAATGCAATTAAGGCTGTAAGTTTTCGATAATTACATTGCTCTTATGGGACATTTCATATATGAGAGAAATATTCTTAAAAAGTCCTTATCCCACAGTCGCGTACTTTTTCTTTCTCTCCCACCATGCTGACAGCTGTAACGTAAAAGCTCACTCATAATACACGCGTATGGTGAATTAATAACAGCCGCCAATGGGAGTAAAAAAAATTATAATATTTGATGAACCGAAAACCGAATCAAACTCCGACGGAACATCGCCAACAATTCCATAAACAACCACGAAACTGATCGAAATATTTCACCCGACCCAATCGTCTAATTTCAAAATCGGCGAGAAAGTTGCCCAACATATCGCGACGCAGAACCGGCAGAACTCCGCAGTGATTCACTGCTTAAAAAACGCCGCATGTCTCACATACCGATTGGAAATACCTAGAAAGGTCACCGGACATATCGTTTCACTTTCTGTAAAGCGCCTCGAGAGATAAATGTGAACAATTACAAACGAGATCCGTTTAGAAACACCAAGTCCAATAGACAACAACGAACGGTTGTATGTAGTCCACATGAATTAGAATATTATGCCAAAATTGTATCGACAAGTTTTGTGCCGCAAATATAGAAAATGCCGATATTACAAGTATCGCTGGTATGGAAAGTGAATGGACGATACTTGAATAAGAAATGAAGATAATGGCCCGTTTTCATATCTGGCTCGATCTTTGGCAACTGTAATCTATCACTGGTGTTGGAACTGCCGATCTCACTTGACAGTTCTCACCGACTTGTCATAATAACATCAATTTGAAGATTTTTTGGTTTAAAACCGTGTTCAAAATAATATGATTGACGTGAAAATGGACTAGATGTCACCTATCGTTTCAGTTAGCAAAAACCACAACAATAAATAGTCAGGAGACGACTGACTGCTTTGAAGTTGAACCGTTTTCAATTGAATGTTTCTGAATGTACTCGATTGAAAAAGTTATTATTCCTGTGACTTCATCGCTACATCGTTGCAAATTAAAATTAACGATATAGAAGTCAGGAAAAGAACTAGCTTTTCACTGTCTACGAAAAACTTTCATCTCACGCATAGTTTCATGTGTTGTATGAAAACAGTTAGTGCGCTTCCTGGATTATTAGTAGATCAAACGAACTTACCTTAGTGAAGTTCGATCCTAATTATACGAAGCGTCTCGTCCGAGGTGATCACAATGTAGTACCCTGCTTTACGTCAAAACGTCACCACAATTTTCCAAGGTTAATAAATTCGAATTCGCCCATCTCGGCGTTCCACGCGCTGGTGAACCTACCTGATTTCTTCATTACCTTCAAAGTATTACCGTCGCAACTAGGTGATCACGGGTGAGGTTTTTTTTTTTTTTTTTTTTTTTTTTTTTTCAATTATTGGGGAGGGGTGTGATCACCTCGGACGAGACGCTTCGTATAATTAGGATCGAACTTCACTAAGGTAAGTTCGTTTGATCTACTAATTATACTTGCGTCTCGTCCTCAAGATCACAATGTAGATGTTTCAAAGTGGTTGCGACATAAATAAAGAATCAATTTCCAATATAATTGTCTTTATTTTCAAACCTTTATTCTAGCAGCTAACAATCGATTTTCCTTATTTTCTGACAAGGTGGAGATTTGAACCGCGACAAATGGTTAAATAATTCACTGTCCAAGCAGTTCTGATGAGAGGATCGAGTTTGCAAAACCTGTTTTGTTATACAAAGGTCGGTTGTAAAAGTTTGCGAAAACTTTAGACTGATTGGACCAACCTGCAGTGCTCCGAATTAAATCTACCTATATTGATGCCGTTCCTAAAAGCTGCTGAAGTAGCAGCGTGCCTAGTGCTGTGTGCTGTAAATATCGAAGTATCTAGGCCACTTTTTTGGAGAGTTCTTTTTATCCAGCGGCTTAATGTCTGTGAGGAAGCATTATGATAGGGCTTCTTGAAAGTTATGAATAATTTCTTGGCTCCGTTTCTTATGCTCATGGTTCTCTCCAAATAAGTGTGTAAGGTATTTGCAGCACATATTTCAGGCCGTTCTTGGAACTTTGGTAATATTAAAACTGGCTGAAGATTGCCCTTGCTGGTTGATTTAATTTGGTCTGGTATCATTATTTCCAGTCCTTCCTGGGTTTCCCTTATGTTTTCAATTGCAATTAGTGAGAATGTTTGTACTCTATGGGCCGTAACTAATGCCAACAATGTTATTGTTTTCAATGATAGTAGTTCAAGAGTCAAGTCTTCGTTGGGAAAGAGTGATTTTAGATAGTCCAGCACTATAGCTGGATCCCACGTGAAATTATAACGAGGTCTAGGGGGTCTTAAATTCTTTACACCCTTAAGGAATCGTTTAACTCTATGATCATTGCCTATTTCTGGCCCTATAATGAGGCTCAGGGATGATCGTATAGAGTTTAAGGTTCCAAATGTGGCTCCATTGAGAAAAATCTCATTCAAGAACTTTATGACAGTTGGAATCGATGTTGTGAATAATTCGTGATTGTTATGTTTACAAAACTGCCACCAAAGCCTGAGTCCGTGATTGTACTGCTTTAACGTGGAGTTCGATATTGATGATACCATAACTTCGACTGATGTAGGAGGTAATCCTTTTCGTAGAAAAGCTTGTTCGACACAATGCCTACCACCAGGGAAAGTGTCTTCCAGAGAGGGTGTGGAAATCTGTCGGAAGATAGTAATAATTCAGCACTTGGTTTGCAATATAATGGTTCAGAGATGAGCATCTTTTTAAAGAGAGGAAACCAAGGTTGTGAGGGCCAAAAGGGCACCACCACAATTCCACAAGCACGGTCTTGCAAAATCTTTTTTAGCATACGAAGGATCAATGAAAAAGGTGGAAATGCATAGAAATGATATTCAACCCATTTCATTGTAAAAGCGTCAACCATAAAACAATCTGGATCAGGATGCCACGAAACAAACTTTTCACATTTTCTATTGATTCGGCTGGCAAATAAATCAATATTAGGACTACCAAAAATTTGCACTATTTTAGAAAACACTTCCTGGTTTAGTTCAAATTCTATTTCGCTAAAGTCTTTACGAGATTGACCATCAGCTTCAGAGTTGTCTGCGGATTTAATATAAGACGCATATATCCAAATATTCCTCAATTCACACCACTGCCATATCTCCCTTGCTAAGTTATTTAAATGGGGAAATTGAACACCCCCCATTCTATTTATGTAGGATATAGCAGTGGTGTTATCAATTCTCAGTAGAATACTAGAATTGGTAACATTTTTGGCATAGCATTTGAGGCCAAAAAATGCGGATAATAGTTCTAAAAAATTTATATGCTGTGTTTTGTCATTCTCGGACCAAAAACCAAATGATTTTTGTCCATTACAAACTATGCCCCAACCTGTCAAGGATGCATCTGAATAGATTTCCATTGAAAAGGGTTTTTCTATGATATCATTGTAGGTTGATGGTATGTTACAGATCCACCAGTTTATATCCTCTTTTATATACTTCGGGACCTTCATTGTTCGATTATAATTACCACCGGACAATTTTAGCGCTAAGTATTTAGCTCTTTCAAGTTTCTTTGTGAAGACCCAACCATATTTGACCGCAGGACAGGTCGAAATAATGACACCAACTATGTGAGCAAAATGCCTTATAGTGCAATATTCTTTCTCAGAAAAATCATTTAACATATTGAGTATCTTAATTCTTTTTTCATTTGGAAGCTTTATGGTCATATTCATTGAATTGAACTCAAATCCAAGAATTTACAAGTATTGGAAGGAATCAGTTGGCTCTTTTTTATATTGATTATAAAACCTAAACCTTTCAACAGTCCTGTTGTTTCATTAATATTTTTCAAACACTCCTCATATGAAGTGCCTAATATGAGTAAATCATCTAAATAGTTGACACAAAGAATCCCCTTCTCTCTTAGAAAGACCAATACTGGTTTCATGATTTTTGTGAATAAATAAGGACCTGAACAAATTCCGAAAGGACAAGCGGTATACTCATACAGTGTACCATTAAAATAGAATCTCAAAAATTTTCTTGACTGTTTTGAAATGTTGATTAACAGATATGCCTCTTTTAAATCAATTGTTGCCATAAAATTGCCACATGATATGAGCTTACAAACTGTTCTTCTATCTTCCATTTTGAAATGTTCAACAGATACAAACTCATTGAACTTTTTCAAATTTAGAATAAGTCTGCTCTCACCATTTTGTTTGGGTATTAAAAAATTTTTTGATATAAATTGCCCTTTACAAGGCCTACAATTTTTTATGGCTCCCAATTTTTGGAGTCGAATTATCTCTACTGATATTTTGTATTTGTCACTGTCAGACCAGGATGACTCTAATGGAGTAACAGTTTGCCTTACAGGCTTTGTTAGAGGTATCACATACCCATGTATCCAAGATAGAACTACTTTGTCTGAGGTAATTTTCTTCCAGTTTGAATATTTGTATCTGAGACTTCCTGCTTCAAAACTTACTTCATTTATTTCTTCCTTTCTTCCCTCATCTTTTCTGTATACTTGTTCTTGGCCACTGGGGCTCGTCGATAACTGTTTTGGTTGTTGTATGGTCGGTGGGTTTTCTGGAATTTTTGTCCGTTCAAATGCCCTTGTTTGAACGGACTCTTCAAGTTTAAAGGAGTTATTCTCTTCTTTATTACTTTTTCAGCATTTTTCCTCAAATCCTGTCCAGATCTCTCTATGGCCTTTGCAGCTTTTACTCTGTCTCCAAGGTTCTCACCAAACAGCCATCCATCTACAGCTATATCACTGAGGTTATTCATCATCTCCTTTTTTAGGGTTAGACTAACGAGATTTCGTCTCGATTCTGACTCTTGATGATGCACATCCGCTGATAGACTAGATGAGTCGATCAGCAATTCAATAATCTGGAGATTATTCCCTTCACGCCCCCCCCCCTTCTTCAAAAAGTATTGTCAATGCTTTTGCCAAAGCCATCATGCTTGCACCTACTTGTGCTTGGACACCTGCAAGCCTTTCATCCCTCTTTAAGGCAGTTTCATTTACTATCGACTTCACTTCGAGGTTTAGTTTTGGGGCTGACATCAATGGACAGTTCTGGGCAGAAGGATATTTCTTCACAAGGCCCGTTTTAATTTCAGGCTCCAGTCCTTTTGTGAGTATGTTGGTTAATCGTAGAGCCAACTCTTTATGAATTATTTCATTGGGGTGTTCCTTCACAGGAATGTCCTTTTCCAACAGCTTCTGAATGTTTTCATTCAGTGGAGTATTTTCTTCTTCTAGAGGGTCTTTACAATGAACACTCTCTTCTTCATACCTTCCATCTGAAATAAAATAGTATTCTACATACCCTGCAGTATTCAATCATGAATATGGCCCCTTATACAAGGGGGTTTTCTTTCCAATACCTACACAGGTATTTTCTTGATAACCATTACTTGCACAAGTAATGGTTGTTAGAATATTGTCGTCATGTACATGACAAATAATGTGGTTACCGTACACACGGCATCAGTGATACACTTACCATCACTGTTTGGTACAAAAACTCCTACTGAGTTCAGAGTGTTCACACTGCAAGGAGAGAATCGCCCTGTCCCTGCTTGGTCGACATTTTCTTTGTCGGCATCGTCCCTTGACTTTCCGCCATCTTTCACTACTTCCCTATATTTCCTTTTGTACTTCCGTAGCTTTCTCCTTAAAATCTTTGCCTCGTCGTCCGAGCTGGATGAACTACTGGAGCTGCTGGATGTAGATAGTTTTCGCTTTCGTCCCATTTCACATCGGTTTGTTTTTTTTTTATCAGTTTTACAATTTTCTTTCAAGTACGTGGTGCTTCTTCGACACAAAGATCAGTAATGAAGAAATCAGGTAGGTTCACCAGCGCGTGGAACGCCGAGATGGGCGAATTCGAATTTATTAACCTTGGAAAATTGTGGTGACATTTGACGTAAAGCAGGGTACTACATTGTGATCTTGAGGACGAGACGCAAGTATAATTATGGTTATAACTGCAATTCTCACTAGTGTCATTCAAATATCTATAGCATTCATTAAGAGTACTTACTTATATCTAATGCATTTTTGAATCTCAAGGGTGTAAGCTCGCATTTTTTCTTCATTTTGCCTATTATCAACAATATTTACGCCAAAAGTTGATACCACAGATACTAGTCTGGTTGATACCATGGCAATAACATTTTATAACCACTTCTCTTATGAGTTATAAGAATGTTCAATTTATTATAAAAGTGACTGAAAAACATAATACCGTTCATTATGAAAATATGAACACTAATGCCAAAGCTACTAAAATTACTAGAAAATCCAGCGTATCTTTAAGATCAATCAATAGTATAAGTACAGCAAAGAATGAAAAAGGCTACAACGGTGATAAAGAGAATACAGTAGCATTGCAGCAGGCTACAAAAGACAAAAGAATAGCATAAACCTGCAGGAGAGAAAACGAAAAAACTAGACAGCTACTAAGTAGACTACTAGTCATGAATCCTCAACCATCTATTACACCTCATTTATTTACGTTAGTCAAAGGAAATTACCCAAAATATTACCTCAATGAAACAGTTTTTTTTTTGTAACAGTATCGTCGTTAGAATGAAGAACTGCATTTAGTTTTTTGTCTGATCAATATTTTCTTTCAACTACATTCTTTCCCTAACTCCCTAACAAAAAGATTCCTCAAAGCTATTTTCAGAGGCGGAAAAAGAAATAAATACATGAAATGAGATTCCGAATGTAATATTTCATAGGCAAAGTTTTTTCGTTCTTTCGTCTAAATCGAGTGGTCTAACAACACACAACGAGCGGTCGACTTCAACGAGACGAATCAATTTACCTTGGAGAAAACAAAAAACGAGCTGCCAAAAGCAGCACAATCGAGACGCAAATAGGCGAATGGATTGGCGTAAATAAGGTTATCGACATATTATGATTCCGAAGTGGGCCGCACGGAATTCATTGCTTTTTTCGACTGGTTTGTTATGGTGATGTCACGTCGGCGACAAGTTCCTGCAAGTCTGGCGGATTCTGCGAACTTAGAATCCCGATGAATACTGTCGACGGGCGAAGACAGGATCGCAGGTGGCCGATTCATGATGAATGGGAAAACTCCAGGATATCCGTCATTGCTCGTGGAACGCGCTCAAAAAATTCATTATGGTATTGTAGAAATTTTATCACAGTGTTGAAATGCAGAAATTAAAAATATCTCCTGAGCTTCTGAAAACCTGGATGTCATCTTTTTACATATTTTTTTTTAATTTGAAGGTCAAGATTTCACAACCATCCATGGCTACAAGGTAGATAATCTTTTCTGTACCTTCTTTATTGAGCTTATCTCACCACTTCTGCTCAAAATATATGTAAGTAACTTTTGAGTATGAAAAAATCCTTAGTTTTCGTTAAAATAGCAACTGCAAGGGAAATCCGGTCTACAAATTCACTAGAAACCTTTGAAATACACATTGAAATCCTGAAATCTCACCTGGAACCCGGAAATCCAATAGAAATTCTGATTCGATTTATAAATTTTCCGAACCCCTCTCGAGCAAAATGGTCCAGACGTTTTCTTTATTCCGATTTATTCTCTACCTACCGTTATTTTTCAGGGGCGATCATTACGAAAACATAGTCTTGGGTTTTTCTGGAAATCGAAATATTTTTTTCATATTCAAAGATCGTGAATTATTATGGAATGAAAGGAGAAATAAAACTCATGAGGTTCAGGAGGGAACAGCTAATCCTACTGCAATCTAATGGATAGAAAGTGGTAGAAACTTGACATTTTTATGAAAAAAGTATAATGGAAAATCTAGAATTTCATGTTAGAATATTTAATATTTCTAAAGTTCTGTAGATAACTGAACTGGTGAACACGTCCCCCTATCAAGCGTTAAACACGTTAGGTAAGCCTTGTTAATCCATTGCTAGCATAAGTTTCAACTTCTGAGGGTTGATGTTCATCAGCTGGTTAACGAAAAAACACATGCCGTGGAAGGTTTTTCAATGGTAGGGAAAAGAAAATTCCAAAAAATAGTTCCTCAAAATGTCGTTCTCTCCACGAATATAAGTTATTATAATTCTGAAAAGTTACTGTTCGAACATGAAAACCTATTATGTGCCGGAGTACATACATTGAAATAGAATGAAAATTAGTATACCAAAGGCAAATACCTACCTCGCGAAGATTTTGGTTGATAAGGGACAATGGTTATTTGACGAAAAAATTCTAGAAAAAAAAACAAACGGGGTTAGAGTTTTTGATAATATCCATCACACATTTCTGTTGCAAAAGGAATATGTGAGAATATCCATTACGAAACTCTTGATCCGTGAAATTTGGTTATCTAACATTCCTCTTGTAAAAGCCGATCCTTTTCGAACGTCTGTGACGTGGAGTAGAGTTTTCTGTTTTTTCCCACACTAATTCATCTGTTTCGACTTAATTAGTCGCTTTATTTGACTTGTAGTTTTCACACGCCTTTTTTCCAATAAATAATAAAAGCACACAGACACACCTTTCTTGTTGACATTTCACCAGCCGAGAGTATTTTGAAATGGCTGAATTGAGTAAATATGGATTGTGACTAATGTGCGACAGTTCAATCTGAAACAATAAGTACTTCCATATTCGTTGACGTTGACCCCAAATACCAAGATTATATATAATGCCATTGTCAATAGTTCGATTTCCAAGAAAACATCATTCCATATTATGATAACACATTCGTGTCCAATAGGAAATCACTACTTTCCTGGCTGATATCACAGCGAACATTAGATGACATCTCTCCCTCAACTCTAAGAAAGTTTCAATGAATGTGCTATTAATTCCCTTTCTGAAAATTTTAAATAAGAATACCTCAATTCGAAGGGTAATAGAACAAACTTCATTTGACAGCCAGTGAGTTAACTTGTTGATGTTTATTTTTAAAATTAGTTCGAATCAGCTGAAGATGAGGCTGTAGACAATGGTTCATTTGAATGAGCCCTTGCATTCCTTCAAATTCATTCTGATTAATAAAAACGGATTATGCTTCTGTTAGTATCATTCATAGCTCAAATCCAGAAGTGATTGTTGACAAAAAATTCATCGAATCGAACAATAGTGAAATGCAAATTATGGATCAATGAGCACGCCTACGATAAATGATAAATATTAGCTTATGAGATACCTCTACCTACCCCCATAGGTGTGATAAGCATACCTATCTCTTTGAAATACTTTTCCGTTTGCACAGGTCAACAACCATTTTTTAGAATATTCAGAAAACAGTTAGTGGGGATATCGATGAAGAGAATCATCAAACTTGCAAAAACTTTTGTTGAAGAACATTATGATCTTTTGATAGATACCTACCTAATAGATACCAAATCAAAAACTGACATCCTTGTCGATGTAATCACCGAATATAAGAAAATTTGTACTACGGATGTTGATGACAGTGATTGAACTGGTGATTGTTGATATTACGGCTATCGTTTATTATCGGTTATTCTTGTGATCTCAACCCCAAATTAGGTAGGTAGGTAGGTATCATGCAAAACTTAGAAGTTGCAGTTGAATGACTAACAGTTGCCTCAGAAGGTAGATAGGTATATGGCAATTTCCTCCTTTTCGAGGATCACATCTCAATTTCAAATATTCCCGAACATATTAAACATGATATTCGATAAGTTCTTCATTATTTACATTGTCACTGTCAGTGACCTGGAACTTAAGTTATTGGCATTTTTCTCCAACTCGAAAGTACCCAAATAGGAAATTTGTTTTATGACTCACCCATTTTATCAGGAACACAATCTGTTTTACACCAACGAGACAATATCACAATACACGAACTGAACGCAAAAATACTGGCATTAACAGAAATCAAACCAACAAACACTCTCACTCAGGGGAGAAACAACAACTGAAACTAAGCGAATTTCCTCAGCCCCCAATTGCTTGCTCCAACATGCGCTCTTCTCCCACTACGGCGTAATTCGATCGAGCTACTTAATTTCCAGTAAGCGGCACGACTTTTGTACGAGAATTGCATGATCGCTAAGAGTTACGAGGCCGTTTATTGCCGCTAGTTTGAAATGAGGTAGACGTCGTGCAGCCAATCGAGTACACCATGAGGACCGTTTGGAAGGGAATGGAGGCGGAGCAAAGATTTTGATTTGTTCTTGTGCGTGTTGAATGCAATTTTACAATTACAGCAAGGGTTGGGATTTTTAGTATTATTCTACTAAATTTAGTATTTTTCGATTCTTTTTAGTAGCCTAGTATTCTCAATGGAAATCTAGTATTCCCATACAATATGCCAATATGCGTCATTCTGTCATTGTTATTCGTCAGATATGTGCTCCTCCATGGAAAAAATAATTATATCAGCTTTTTTAATTTCTTGCATTTCGAATTATATCAGTTTTTCAAATTTTCCGCAATTTGTTTCATCACAAATATTCGAATTTACCGCGTTTTGTCGGTATAGAAAGAATTTAGTACTGAAGCTTCCAATTTAGTAGCCAATGAAGTCAATTCTAGTACACCTGGCAACGGAGCCCAGCACAACACTGATTACAGCAAATAATGCTTTCTAAATTCAATAAATCACACACATTTTCTTTCCTGATAGAGGAAATGAACGTGAGAATATATCCATGATTTGAAAAATATTTTTATAAATGATCTTGTTAAAATAATTGATCAAACAAAAACTAATCTTTTTCGAATATATTCTATAGTTTTCATCACTGAGAAAAGAACTACCTACTTCCTAGGTAGTTTCATCACTAAAAAATTCTTGTATACTCAGTAAAAAAATCGAATACAGTTCTTGTTTTCGTATTTTCCACGAATTAAGTATATTTTATCGAATAATTAGTTCAGGATTTATCTTTTTTTCTTCATACTCTATTGATGTTTGTAAGATTTTATTCTCCAAAAAGAAACAAATATCGTTGATATAAAAAGGATAAAACTGAAAGAAAAAATCAGAAAAATGCTATAAGATTTTCACTATAATGAGGTTTACCAAACCACGACACTATTACAGAGAACTCTATGATTTAGGTAGGTACTTACTCAGGATTTGGAAAAACCAAATAGATACTTTGAGCATCGAGCATTGAGATGATACATTTTTGTACAAGGTTGGATATTGACTCAGAAATTCTTCACCTGATACAAATTGCAGTGTTTTTATATTACTAGACATTTCTCCTTGTTCTGTAACAATCAAGGAAACATGAATGATTATTTGAATTACCCTCTACATAGGGTACTCAAATCCTATAATAAAGTAACAGAATCAACACATATATTTTCGAAAATAGTTTTTTTGAATTTCGACGATCACACCAAATATATTTCATTCAAGATTCATCTTGATTTCAATGAACTGGAGTTCCGTTGAATATTTGGCGAGCAATTTCCTCACCACTTATACAGGTGTACTTATGATATTTTGAGTTTCAGAATATTCAGAATCAACTTATTGTATTCTTATGCTTTTACACCTAGTGATATGTTTTATATATATTTGTGTTTTTTAATCATTCGTGAACTTTAATGGATACATGTTCTGGGTTAGTCCTGTTCGCGTCTCAAATAGATAAATGAATAAATAAATTAAGGAATAACCTTGCTTGAAAATCATTAATTCTGGTTATTTTTCGATATCAAGTAACGAAGTAATGAATTCATTTGGTGTATGGCCCAGATGATTGACTACTCCCTAATTACCTCATACCTACACAATAATATTCCATGACATTTCGAATAAAAAATGAGTACATTCGAATACAGTTATTTGTGTAGCAGTTTTAGCATTAGAATGAAAAACATTCAAAATGCCTTCCCACTGGTAGCTTCACCAAACAACTGATGCGTTTAGGTAACAGTTCGATTAACTCATATCCAACAATAATAATAATACCTACACTTCGAATCTAAGAAGAATTCCACCTATCCAATTCAGGATTGAAACATATAGCTTTCAATCATATACCTAACTAGGTTACTTTTTGTTTCAATTAATGTGATAGAAAATCTGCCTTGGTGAATTGCATTAGTTCGAACTTCCATTGTTTTTGATATTTCCCCCCTCTGAAACCCGTCAAAACATTTTTGGGTAGGAGATGAAAATTGAACAGAGTAAAATAAACCCAAACCAAATCAGAATTGAAATACGATACAATGTTTTGAAGTGGATGTATAAAACAGTAATTTTCACTTCAACTTTCACTACCACTTTCACTTCAACTTTGTAATTTTCACTATGAAAATATTGGTATTTTATGTGGCGCTTCTTTTAGAAACTATCCATGCGCATTAATAATGAATGTGATTGGATATAAAGGAGATATTTCAAAATCAGACTTTTTTTTGGTTGGTCCTAGCGATCCACTTTTATTGTCATTCTGATAAAATTTAACTTCAACTTTTTGAGAATTGGATTTTTTAAAGTTAAAATTGATGTTAAAATGATGGTTCATAAAATGGTTCATGGAAAATAATAATTGAAAAAAGAAATGGAAATAAAATGGATTATGCATTTTGTGTAGACCTTTGGTTTTGGTATCCAATACATCACAAGGCTATTTTTAAATGAAGTGTCAGAACAAGCCTATTTTGTCTATTCCCTATTCCCCACCACAAAATTCAACCTTTTCGAAGGAAAGCAAATATTTTGATCAAAACGCACGGGATGCTGAGTAATAGATTATTAAAACGGCAGTTCAATTCAAACTATAAGCACGCAAAAATTTTGAAATATTATACATTTATTCTCGGATTGCCTTATTATTTTGAAATTACAAAAATTAACCCAATACTCGATAAATCAAATTAGGCCGCAGCTTCATGAGGATTCGAAACACATTTCTGAGTCTTAGGCCTTTTGTGAATCACGTCAATTTGAATCAGACTTCATTTATAACAAGTATTCTCAGGAGTACTTTGAAGAATTCAAAAACTAAAGCCCAAAAAATCATCGGAATGCAATAGAAAATATGTGATGAAATGGCAGAGTTGAGGAAACAATTATTTCATATTTCAACAAAAAATATAATGATCTCGTAGTTCCCAAAATCTCTCTGTTAGTAACCAAACATTAAACAAAGACCATGCTCCCCCCTCTTGACTGAATACATTTTGGTTACGACCCCCCCCATCTTGTAATATTTTTCTGGTTACGGCCATGATGAAGAGGAATATAATAAAAAAGAAGTGAAAAAGATTGAAAGCAAAATATAAAAATTCGTATGGTTGAAATTGCAAAACTGAAACAAAGCGAAATATGATAAGGTCTCAAATTTTTCTTATATAATAACTTGTATTATTATGCAAATCCCCTCGTCCCATTATATACAAACCCGTCGATAACAATTTCAGCTGAAAGTATATGAACCGAATGATATCTGTCAAGGCGTCGAATGATATATTATAAAATAATAATAACAACGTTTAATGTCTGCATTAAGATAATACATATATTCGCTACATTTGTAAAACAATTCTGTGGCAAACAAAAGGAAGAATGTTAGGTCTGATAACCTATTCTTCCTTACTTTCCTGATAGAAAGAACTGAAAGATGAATAATGAATGAAATGAATTAATAACATAATTATCAGTGAAAAGTAAACATGAAACATATTGAAATATACTAGACATAGCTAGGAATCAGCTATACAAATTAATTGGTTTATCCTCTTAAGTGGTACTAGATTGAACTTCGATTGTCTAAGCCAAGCTTTCAGCTCTCTTTAAATTCGGAGAAAAAGTGTTTTGTGTGGCTCGTATGATAGGCAGACTCCTTTACGAGTCTTCCTTCAAACATCACTTTTTCTACCAGTAGCACAATGAACTATATAGAAATAACAAACAACTCTGTTTGAATTATAATTTGAATTTTAATTTTATATCACCCTCTAGATTCTAGATTAATTTCATTAGGAATAACAATTCATCTGTCACTGTCCATATCAATTTCGAATTGTCAACGCCCAAAAGTTGTCATATTTGATGAGTTTACGTAGTATTATGTTTGATGAACAGGCGAAGCGAGTTGCTATGGACGTGAGAACAAGCAGCATATGCGATTCGATTATATTGTGGTTCGATATCAATAATAATTTCGATTTGTGCTAAAACAGAAAAAACGACTTTCATTGAATAGAGCCCAAGGAGACATTTTTGAACATTGTGCTGGCCCTTCTAGCCGGACGTATCTAATAAGTATCCTTTATAGGTGTGTATTTGAACATTGTGCTGGTCCTTCGAGCCGGATCTATCATAATAAGTATCCTTTATAGGTGTGTATTCGAACATTGTGCTGGCCCTTCTAGCCAGACGTATCATAATAAGTATCCTTTATAGGTGTGTATTTGAACATTGTGCTGGTCCTTCAAGCCTTTTTTTGAACAAGAATACAGTCCGCGATGATGACTAGGAGTAAATCGGCTAGACATGTTAGCAACGAAGGTTCCTTATCTTCAAAGACAAGCAAGGTAATAGTTGAAGATACAGGAAATAACCAAGGTACGACTAGTCATAGTATTGGAAAAAGTTCAAAACACACGAGTAAGAGCAAGATGTCGTCTGCAAATTCAGTGAAACGTAGGGAGTTGGAGGCTCAAATCCAAGCCGATGAAGAAATGGCGCAGCTTTTGGCGAAAGAAGAGGAAATCCTATTGAAAAAGAAAGAACTGAATCGTAGGATGATGAAAAATAGATTGGAGCTCGAGAAAGTTAGCGAGATAAGTTCCAATGAAAGTTTTAAAGGTTTAGATGATGTATCAACCGTAAATTCGTTTGTAAAGGTCAGTAGTTGTATGAATACTCATGATATACCGAATCCTTCTGAAATTAAACATAAGTACGATGGCTTTAATAGGTATCAAGAAACCGATATCACGGGACAAGATATCAAACGTCTATTGGCTAGGCAAAGTATCGACAAAGATTTACCCATATTCACAGGAAACGTAAGGGATTGGCCTAGCTTTTATAGTCGATATTTATCATCTACAAACATTTTGGGGTAATCCGATGATGAAAACTTATGCAGATTGAGAAAATGTTTAAAGGGCGATGCTAGGCGTGCAGTTGAGGGTTTGTTACTGTCTAGTACTTCAATAAAAGCAATTTTAGACATATTACTAAGAAAATTTGAAAGGCCTGATCTTATAGTAAAATCTTTGGTTCGAGAAGCAAAAAACATGCAAATAGTAAAAAATGGCGATTTCAAGGGTTTGATGCATTTTTCTGAAACAATCGCAAATCTTGTTATAACTTTAGAGATGATGGATATGAAAAATTATTTAAACTGTCCACAGTTATTAGAAGAGATGCTGAAGAAGTTACCTTTCGGTATGCAGTTATCTTGGGGAGAGCAGATGGTAAAAACTGGAGGAAAAAGTTCACTGGTGGAATTCAAAGACTGGATTTGGTATAAATCTGAAGCAGCAAGTTACACGCAGGATCCATCTTCAATAACAAAGTCATTTTTTTCCAAAGAGAAGTATAAAAACACCCTGGTGACAAGTAGTAGTAGCACAGTGACATCCAAAGACTCATGTAAGTTCTGCTCTAAATTTCATATAATTGACAAATGTAATAATTTTTTGTCATTACCTGTTGATGAGAAATGGAAATTTATCAAGGAGAAACGCATTTGTTTCTCATGTCTCAAAGGTTCTCAACTAATAGGAAAATGTAGGAAAAGACAGGTATGTGGGGTAAATGGATGTGGTAAATTTCATAATAAAATTTTGCATAATGAAAGTTATAATAAAACTAAAGACAATAATGCATCAGCTGAGAGAGCTGTAGAAGTCGATCAAGAAACTCAAGTTGTAGCTCATACTTCCAAAGATTACTCAAATGAAATTTTTTTGCGTATTGCTCCTATTACAATAAAGTCAAAATACAAAGTGATGAATATTTTTGCACTTTTAGATGAAGCATCGACTTACACTTCTAGATGAAGACTTAGCTGATATTTTATAAATTGAAGGCGAGGAAACTACTCTGGCTCTCAAGTGGACAGATGAAAGTACAAAAAAAAGGTTAAAATCAATGAAAATTGAATTTGAAATCGCAGGTGAAGACAATAAATTTCATAAACTTCAGGATGTTTATACATTGAAGGATATGGATTTACCAGTTCAAAGTGTAAATGCAAAATTTCTAAAAAATAAATGGAGTCATTTGTCCAAGATTACCTTTCCTAGTTACAGGGAAGCCCAACCCAAACTTTTAATTGGTCAGGACTATTGGGACTTGATAACCCAAATAGCACACGACGTCCTGAAGACGAACCATTTATGTCCCAGTTACGTCGATACGTCCCGGGACGTATAGGAGACATTCGAAGAACGTACTTTACCGGATGTACCATGTATGTACTGGTTAGACGTCCCATGTAGGTACATACTTGGTCCCGTTCCAATCGGAATGTAATAAAAACGTACATGCTTGGAAGTACTATGTACGTACTTTATTGAGTGTCCCTGATACGTTTACATTAACTCCTCTTCACGTACGTACTTTTCGGAATGAATTAGGGACATACCAATGACGTGTTTTTTTGTGAATCCCATGTACGTACTGCTCAGACGTATCATTTACGTACATGTTTGGAAGAACTATGTTCGTACTATTTGGACCTTCCAGGTGCGTACATATTGAGTCCCTTTCAGATAAGTATCTTTCGAAACGTTTGCAGGACATAGTAATGACGTACATTTTCGGAAATCGTATGTACATACTATCTGGACGTCTCGTTGACGTACTTTTTTGTATATACTGTTTGGACCTCCCAAGTACGTACGGATTGGGTTCCTTTCATTTTCTACATTTCTGTTAGTATGTACATACTGTTTGGACCTCCCGAGTAAGTACGTATTGGGTCCCTTTCGGTTCAAGGGGTATTGGGATTTTGAGAGTGATCACTTAGTGTATTCAAACATATATCAATATTGGTAATTCAATATTCATAATGAATTATTTCTAAAAAAAATTGGAAAAATTGAAACATCGACATGTGGTGAATTTAAATACCAGAAAATTACATACAGAATTTTTTGCACAGCAAGTTTGATATTCCAAAACCGCCATCACATGAGACAGTGATCCTTTAGTCTTTTTTCGAATATATTTTCATTGTTACTGAACTTTCTAAAATTTTAATATTATCTCGAACAAAACTAACTTGAAGTCATCACATCTATAGCACCCAACTCCTTCTTAAAAACAAGTATCTCCGTGCCGTAGAGCGTAACAGTGGTCGACAATAATATCTCCATAGAAAAGGTCGAGAGTTCAAGCCCCGCAGCAGCCAGGTCTTTTTCCAAGTAAGTATTCGGTTAGATGGTTAGTACACTTGAATGAGTAAAATTTCCAACTTGACTATTTGGTAAAAAAGAAATGAATAATCCCGAATATGAAAACTTAGATTCATTAAGTGATATCAAATGATATATCATTACGTTGTTTTCGAATATTGATCTAATATCGCCGAATGTTCACATTTTTTTTGTGGCCACTATTGATATCATCTACAATATAAGGTTAATATTCCCGTAATATTGAACCAATATTGGTCAAATATGTTTGTTCTACTTGGAATAGCGCATACAGAATGGAAAATGTACGTTTTCGGAATGTCCCAAACAGTTCCCTTTCTGTACATTTCAGGTCCTGTGTGGACTAGAAAAGTACGTACCTGGGATTACCGACTATGCGGAAACGGTAAGTCGCAGGGAGGTCTTATGTACGTCTGTCGGAGACAAAAGTACGTCCTAAATACGTACAATACATCCTCACCGTACATATGCAGTACGTCCACTGGACGTACTTGTGCTATTTGGGAACTACCAGAGAAATCATAGAAGGACCCAGGAATGCTCCAGCTTTATCAAAAACCAATTTGGGATGGATTGTACACGGTAATCTTGAACTTTATAAAAATAGAATTGGCAATACAGTACTTTGCATAAAACACAAAAATAAACCTGAAGATGATGATTTACACGAGGAAGTGAAAAGGTATTTCTCTTCTGAAAATTTTGGTGTAAACATTCCAAAAGTGAAAATTCAGTCGAAAGAAGATAGTAAGGCAGAAGAGCTAATAGAAAAAATAACAAAAAGAGTTGGAAATCGATGGGAAACAGGTTTACTTTGGAAAAATGAAAATAGAAATTTTCCAGATAGTAAAAACATTGCAATTCAGCGTCTTAATTACATTGAAACAAGAATGAAACGAGACAAAGGATTTGCAGAAACATACAAAGGAAAAATACAAGAATACGTAGAAAAAGGATATGCAAGATTGACCCCAGATATTGAGATTGAAGAACAGGCTGGAAAAAATTGGTACTTGCCTCATTTCGGAGTAGTAAATGAAAACAAACCAAAAAAATTACGTTTTGTTTTGATGCTGCTTCTAAAGCTGATGGTAAGAGTTTGAATGACTTTTTATTAAAAGGACCTGATTTATATAATTCCCTTGTTGGAATAATTTGGAAGTTCAGAGAATACTATTTTGCATTTTCATCAGATGTTTCTGAAATGTTTCATCAGATAAAAATCAGAAATGATGATCAATCGGCTCAAAGATTTCTTTGGGGAAATGATAAATCAGGAAATATTGAAACATACTCCATGCAAGTAATGATATTTGGCGCTATTTGTTCACCTTTTTCAGCTCAATATGTGAAAAATAGAAATGCAATGGAGTATCAACAAGAGTATCCTCGAGCAGTTGATGGAATATTGAAACGTCATTATATGGACGATTATTTGTATAGCGTCGAAACCAAAGAAGAAGCAAAACAATTGATACATGACGTCACAATGATTCATGAAAAAGGAGGATTCAAGCTGAGAAACTGGATAACAAACGATGAAAATATATTCTCTAGCATTCCAGCCGAATTGCGATGCGAAAATAAGCTATTTGAAAAAGAAGAAGAATCTCAAAGGATTCTTGGAATGACATGGAATCCAAAAAAAGACAATTTAGCTTTTTCACTGAAATTTCACAAGGTTAAAAAAACATTGTTAACTGATGAAAAGAGACCAACGAAAAGGGAAATGCTTAGAATAGTCATGTCGATTTTTGATCCCCTAGGATTACTAGGATACTTCACAATTAGAGCAAAAATATTACTTCAAGATGTTTGGAGAAGCAAAGTAGGATGGGATGAAGAGATTTCCGAAGAAATATTTCATAAAAGGAAGTTATGGGTGAGGTATCTTGAACTTTTAGAAAAATTAGAAATACCAAGATGCTATAATGTTGGTAATTGGGTGAACATTAGGACTGAATTACACATATTTTGCGATGGAAGCGAACAAGCAATCTGTACTGCTAGCTACTTGAGAGTTTCAAATGGAAGTGAAGTACACATTTCTTTAGTAATGGCAAGGACTCAAGTGGCACCTCTAGCTCCTGTATCAATTCCAAGGATGGAACTTCAGGCAGCAGTAATTGCTAGTCGACTTGCCGAGACAATTAAATCGGAACATACCCTACTCATCTCAAAAACATATTTTTGGACAGATTCGAGAACAGTTTTATGTTGGTTACGATCGGAAGCTAGAGATTTCAAAACATATGTATCCCATAGAATAGGGGAAATTCAAGAAAACACTCTTGTCGACGATTGGTATTGGGTTCCATCAAAATTAAATGTAGCAGATGAAGGAACTAGATATGAATATGACATTTATTCATCTAGCGAAAGTAGGTGGTTCCTAGGACCAGAATTTTTATATTTGTCTGAAGAAAATTGGCCAAAAGAAGATAGAAACGTGAAGACTGAAGAGGACATGGAATTGAAGTCTCACAGGACATTATTAAAATTTGGGACGGAAATATGTACACCATTACCAAACATTGGAAATTTTTCATCTTGGATTAAATTGATACGATCAACTGCGTATGTATATAGATGGATTTCTCGATGTCATATCAGGAAGAATGGTAAAACAGCTCCTACTGGGAATTTAACGATATCAGAATGGCAAAAAGCTGAAGAGGTATGGTGCATGGGAGTACAAAGGGTTTGCTTTTCCAAAGAGATTGAAGATTTGGAGAATGAGAAAAAAGTAAGTAAAACAAGTAAATTATATCAACTTTCTCCGATAATGAGAGATGGTTTGATTCGGATGAAAGGAAGAACAGACTCGTCCCCCGAACTTCATGAAGAAACAAAGCATCCTGTAATCCTAGGAAAACATCCATATACCTATCTTTTGATTGAACACTATCACAAAAAATTTGTTCATGCTGGTTGCAACTTGTATTGAATGAAATTAGACAAAAATTTTGGGTTATTCAGGCTCGAAGATTGGTTACGAAAGTACTGAAAAATTGTAATCTTTGTAGGATCAAGAGAGCAAAACATAATATTCCTGAAATGGGACAATTACCAAGAGATCGTTGGACGAAACCTTCAAGACCTTTTATATACGTTGGCATGGATTTTTTTGGAACTATGAGTGTGAGTATTGGTCGCAGGAAGGAAAAAAGGTATGGTGTCTTATTCACATGCCTTTCAATTAGAGCAATACATATAGAACTTGCAGAATCACTGTCTACCGATTCAACAATTCTAGCCATTCGGAGATTCTTTGCCCGAAGAGGACAGCCTAAATCGATTTGGAGTGACAATGGTACGAATATGAGAGCAGCTGATAAAGAACTTCGGCAAAGGATAAGAGAAATCAGCACAGAAGCCATAGAAAAAGAATTTTTAGCTGAAGAGATCACGTGGAAATTTATACCACCAGCAAGTCCCAATATGGGAAGAGCGTGGGAAAGGATGATCAAGACAGTGAAAAATACTTTGAAGATAATCCTCAGACAAAAATCACCTAAAACAGAAGTTTTGATGACCATACTGTTGGAAGCAGAACATATAGTAAACAGCCGCCCTTTGACATATGTTTCCTCAAGTGAAGGTGACCCAGAAAGTTTAACACCCAATCATTTCCTCATTGGATCATCCAGTATAGTGAAAGCTCCAGGTGTCTTCGATCAGAAAGTTTGTTTAAGAAAGCAGTGGCAAATGTCACAACAACTAGCTGATCAATTTTGGAAGCGATGGATTCGTGAGTATTTGCCAACTCTAACCAAAAGGACGAAATGGTTTCAAGAAAAGAAAAATCTTCAAGAAAATGTCATTATGGACAACAAAATGCCTCGCAACAACTGGGCACTCGGTAAAATTGTTGCTGTTTATCCTGACTAAAATGAATGCGTCCGTATCGTCGACGTGAAGACCAAACTCGGAACCTTCAGAAGACCAGTGAATAAACTTTGTCATTTGGACCTACTAGAAGATAGTAACTATTTCTAAGGAAATGTTACTGGGAGGAGAAATGTTTGAATTATAATTTGAATTTTAATTTTATATCACCCTCTAGATTAATTTCATTAGGAATAACAATTCATCTGTCACTGTCCATATCAATTTCGAATTGTCAACGCCCAAAAGTTGTCATATTTGATGAGTTTATGTAGTATTATGTTTGATGAACAGGCGAAGCGAGTTGCTATGGACGTGAGAACAAGCAGCATATGCGATTCGATTATATTGTGGTTCGATGTCAATAATAATTACGATTTGTGCTAAAACAGAAAAAACGACTTTCATTGAATAGAGCCCAAGGAGACATTTTTGAACATTGTGCTGGCCCTTCTAGCCGGACGTATCATAATAAGTATCCTTTATAGGTGTGTATTTGAACAAACTCCTTTTTTCATAATGCTCTTCTAAATTTGGGTCAATCGTTCCACCCTTGGCAGTATCAACAGGGATGACCTGACGAGTGCAGAATTTCCACAGCTTTGTCGAGAACTTGGAGACCTGTCAAAATTCTGTTGCACAGGGATCTCATTCAATAAAACAGTGAAACTTTGGAACTCATTGCCAAGGAATGTTTTTCCTGAGGCTTACAAACTTGAAAAAATACACAAAATAAAAAACTTATTTGAATCGAATACTTTATGTTCATTTGATAACTTCATTGCTGATATATCCAAATAGTGAAAGAATATAGGTGTCCAAACTCCAAGAATACTCCTTATACCGACACATCGGCATTTCTTCATGAATATTCTCAGCTACCACATATTTTATGTGCTTTTTAACCCATTTATATCCTGCATATTAAGAGTCGCCATATGACGCATAAGACATACATTTTTAGAATCGTAAGCTGTGATTGGAATACATTAGTTGCTACCGTATCCTATTCTTGAAACGGAGAGTTTTCTCGGAAACATTTTTCACGCGAATATGCAGATAATGATAGAGGCACGGTCGGTATGCACCGAAAAGACATGGACGACGCAGTATACCGGGTGTAAATCGATTCAGGCTCACTCCTTTAACTGTCTTACCTCTCCTTTTTCTGGTAGTTCATATAGATCAAGTTTCAGATTGAGTGGTTCAATATTAGTTAAGGTAGCACTTCCAAAAAAAGGTTTGAATCTCAAATGAGATACCCGGTATATTTATAGTAAACATTTTAGATCTCAATCGGTCAATTCTGGTGAGACTTTTCGGAGAATTAATTTTTTGAATGGATCTGAAAAGTTATGATCAATGAAAAATTCGTGCAAAATCATGAAATTTATGATGGGAATGGCCCGCTAGATCACCAGATTCACCACAGCAATTTTTTTTAACCAAAATCGGATATTCGTATGTATAACGAACTGCTACATCGTGTAACGAAAATAAAATTTCCGTTACATTTTCTATTCAAAACACTCTTCAAGCGCTGCAAATCACCTTTTCCATCGTGGTGGTAGACGCATTCAACACATCTGAGTTGTTCTGTCAACCCTTCAAGATACGAATCACGCGTGCGCTAGAAAAGCCAAATATGTGCAATCGGAGGTGATTCTGACCTTCTTGAGATCCCTTCTAGATTATTGATTGATTATCGGGATCGATAGCGCGTATCGTATCTGATTCTCAGGTGTCGTGAGAGTGTGACTTCGAAACAGGTGATAGTTATTTTGAATAATTTGAATCATCTTCAAATATTTTATCATCTTACCTATTTAATAATTTTTCAATGAATTAATATCTCCCAAGTATCGTTATATTTTTGATTCAATCGTAAAGTGTGGTGTTTTTCGAGAGACGGTGCCTGGAACATCGAAGGGTTTTCCGAATTTTGAATATCATTGCAATCCACGAGCTTTTGACAACCTTTATTATTAAGCAGTACTATTTCGACTTACTGAACCCAATATTTCCGGAATTGAGATAAAATATTTCATTTTTATGTGGAAAAGTGAGGTTATTTTCAACCGAATTGAACTAAATTCACTTGAGGGAGAACGAGTACTTTCGTTTGAACGTTTTTCAGTGAAACCACGGATTTCTGGCTTATCTTTCCGTTGCCGGCAAGTACCAATCTCATCAGGAGACCAGAAGTTAATCAAGGTCAATCCATCTCAGTTCCAGAAGAATACTGCTCATATTCCTTTTGAAAAACTAAACCCTGTGGAGCAAGGACCTCTGACGTTTGGTAAGTAGTTTGCTATCATTCATTTCAATTTAAATTTAACTATCACTACTTACCAAACTGTCACAGATTCTTTTGAATCTTAGTTTCAGTCACTGTCTTGAGTGTTGATTTCATATACCTTGGGTAACATAGAGAGACTAGTCCTTTCAGTCACGGTTTATAATTTGTACCATTCAACTCACTAACTTCTTTGTGAAGTTTGGGCTTGGCCAAATTTGAAGAGTTGAAGGGTTACTTAGTGATACTGGGCTGACAAGTAACGGTTTTCATCATTTTGATTACTCATTGAACAATTATTTATTCTTTTTGTATACCTACTGACCTGTTTCGAAGTATTGCGTTACATGAGAATTCAGCGTTATTGATTTCCTTGTTTCTATCGATTTCTCATTATATCTACTTATTTCGATCAATTTAATCAATTTACCTAGTTCAATTTATATTGATTAAACTGAGTATTTTTCTCAATATTTCTTCAACTGATATTGTCATTTTTTTATTCAATTCTCTTTCCTGGAGATATTCAGATTTCATATTTTTTTATGAGAGAACTTTCACTTATTCGAGTGAATTTACTAATTTCCTGAGACTGTAAATTTGGATCCAAATAGTCTATAGTTTAGAAATAATTATTGAAACGTTGAAATTTTTTTTTAATTCAACAAGTTGTAGTCTCAGTGACACATATTTTTATTACTTTGGTCTAATACCTTGTCCCCCATCTTACATGTAAAACCATCGACCGTTGAAGAGGACCAACACCAACCACCTACTAGCTTCCTACCATTGAAGTGAGTGGACTCCTGAACTGTCATCGAAGCAGACAATAGCCAAATACCTGCTGCCAAGGATTAACCAGGTTAGCCAACAACTAGTGGCAGAAAGGGGTAGCCGCTTTGAGCCTACCAGAACCTTCGATACCTGTTGCCAGCCAACAACTAAAGGCAAAAGAGGTAGTTGTCTCAAGTAGAGTCCACTTCACCAGTCAAGGAGGAGCGTAAGTGGCCATTCCAAAAAAAAGTCAACAGAACGGTCAGAAGGATAGACCATTGTGTCATTTTTTCAATTAACTTGCTAATATTACTCAAAACTCAATATTACTCAACAATTTGAATTGTAAAAATTCACCTGAATAAAGGAAAGGAAGTTTGTTAAAATTGAATTGATTTTTCCTTCAGCAGCACATACTTCTCTTTCAGGAAGTTTGGCGTCCTAGGTTTGTTTCAAAAAGGGATCATAGTGTAAATTTCTCTGGAGGTCACACTTGCTTTTAGTAGGAATTAATTTGCATCTGCTAAGGGTGAGTGTCCCTTACCCACACCCGAGCTAGTTGTGGTTATAATTAATTGGCGCCCAACGTGGGGCCCACTTTTTACTTTGAGAAATTTCTTTGGAAGTTGTGACGTTCAGAGAACACTGTGATTGTTTTTTGAAACAGCTAAAGTGCTGTTGAATGAAAATCTCTGTTTGAAAGTTCTGTTGGTTTAGAAATAATATCATTTACCTACTGTCTGATTATTTGAATTTCTGAATAACTCCAAGTTTCTATCTTTGATTATTTTTTATTGATTTATATCTTTGATAATTTTTTTTCTGATTGATCATGATGGAAGTCAACGATTTGAAAGTAAATGAGATCAATTACGAGCTCAAAATAAGAGATATTGAACCTGTAGGGGACGTTAATCAAAAAAGAAAACTTTTGAGGGGCGCTTTGAACCAAGAAATGTCAAATCGTAGTTTTGCTGAGGGAAGTACTAATCCCTATGATTTCATTGTTGATACTACCGAAATGAAAGAAACTATTAATGATTTAGCTTTAATAATTGAAGACTTTTCTGGTGTTAAAAGCGACCCAACCTTCAGAAGAATATCTTCAAGGTTAACACATCTATCTGGAAGATTGCAAAGATTAAATATTGTGGACGATACTCAAAAAACAGAAAGAAATAAACTTAAATGTCGTTTATTGGAGTTAGAGGGAGATTTTTCTCTCAAAACAACTAATGTAGTTTCTCTAGAAAATATTCATCCAATAGGAACATCTTCTCCTTCTGCAAATGTTCCCATTGTACCTTCGGCTAAATTTGTGGCTCCTTATAAATGGAACATCCATTTCACTGGTCTGAGTCAACATGAATCAGTTCAATCATTTTTAGAAAAAGTTGAATTATTGAGTACAGCAAGGGGGGTCTCAAAAAATGATCTTTTCTTGTCAGCCTGTGATTTATTTCAAGGTCCTGCTTTGATATGGTTCAATAATAATAGAAGTAAAGTAAATAACTGGGATGAACTTGTCAAAAAGTTGAAGAATGATTTTTTGCCCTATGCTTACGAAGAGGACTTGAAACGTGAAATTGATCAAAGAACACAGGGAAACAATGAAAGGGTTACTCTGTATATTTCTTCAATGGAAGGTTTATTTAACCGGCTACAAGAAAAACCTGATGAGAAGATCATGGTTCAGAAAATTCGTAGGAACTTGTTGCCATTTTATGTTTCCTCCTTAGCTTTGAATGATATTAATACCTTAGATGAACTGTCTGATTTGTGTAAGAAATTAGAAGAGTCACGAATTTGGTCCGAACGTTACAAACCTCCCCCAACGCATGATCGCTCTCTTTTAGAACCAGATTTGAGTTGTCCAGCATCTTTGACAAGCAAAAATCCCTCTTATAGAAACAATTCTTCCAATTTTCTCAATTCTCCTCGTCAAAATGTCTCTGTCATTTCTAGTATTCGATGTTTTAACTGCCGAAGGCCAGGGCACAGTTATTCAGAGTGTCGAAGCCCAAGAAAGATTTTCTGTTTTGGTTGTGGGAAAGCTAATGTCACTAAGTTCAGATGTGAGAAATGTAATCCATCTCTTTCAAAAAACGAGTCAAATGGCTCTGCAGGTCTGGATGCGGTAGCCAGTTCTTCAAGACCAGACACAAGCGTCCCACTAACCAAAAACAAGAAACCTTCCAACAAAACCGCCCAAAAACAGTAAAAACTTCCGAAGGGGAATGGGAAACGTGGTTACTGCAGGTTAAAAATTTCTATAGAAAGTCCTCTCTTAGTCCAGTTTTCATCAAGAAAGCAAACGATAACCGTCCTTATCTGAATATTAATATCTTTGATGAGAAAATATCTGCTTTAATAGATACTGGAAGTAATGGTACTATTTTGGGTTCATCTGGTTTCAGTTTATTAAGGAAATATAATTTACCTATAAAATATGATAATGTTTTGAGTATTACTACTGCTGATGGAAGACCGCAGGATTCCCTGGGCTATGTATTTATTCCTATTACTGTTAATAATGTGTGTAAAGAAATGAAAGTCCTGATCGTACCTTCAGTAAAACATCAGTTGATTTTAGGCATGGATTTTTTGAAACTTTTTAAGCTTTTTGTCAATTTCGTGGATTTAACTTATGACACCGCTGTATCTAGTATTTGCGCAGTAAACAACATTCAGTCTGTTTCTGATTTGTCCATCTCTCAAAAGGATGAATTACAAAAAGTTATCAATCTTTTTCATGATATTGCACCAAAAAATAGATTAGGTAGAACTCATTTATTGACTCACTCCATTGTTACGACTGAAACAAAGCCTATCTGTCAAAGACAATATCCACTAAGTCCAAGTATGCAATCTCATCTGAACAAAGAAATTGATAAAATGTTAGATCAAGATCTGATTCAACCATCAAACTCTCCTTGGTGTAGTCCACTCTGGTTAGTGGAGAAACGTTCAGGTGAATACAGGGTCTGTTTTGATGGAAGAAAACTGAATGAAGTCACTGTAAATGATTCTTATCCTATGCCTTTGATTGACTCTATTTTAAACAAACTCCGTGATTCAAAATTTCTGACTTCAATCGATCTTCGTCAGGCATTTTTCCAAATTCCATTGGAACCAGCTTCAAGACCAAAGACAGCATTCGCAGTCTACGGGCGTGGTTTATTTGAGTTTAAAGTTATGCCGTTTGGTTTATCAAATAGTCCAAAAACAATGGCTCGTTTGATGGATCGAGTAATTGGACCATCTTTGGAGCCCTATTGCTTTGTTTATCTTGATGATATTATCGTCACCAGTCCTGACTTTGAGACTCATATGCGAGTCTTGAAAGAGGTTTACCGTAGACTGAAGGAAGCTAATCTAACTGTAAACTTAGAAAAATGCGAATTTTGTCGTCACTCTTTAGTATTTTTGGGTTTTGTGGTAGACAAGGAAGGTTTGAGAACTGATCCTGAAAAGGTTTCAGCTATCATGAACTATCCTGCTCCTAAAACCACTACAGAAGTTAGACGCTTACTTGGTCTAGTTGGATGGTACCGTAGGTTCATAAAGGATTTTTCAGCAGTTGCTACTCCTATCTCAGATCTTTTGTGTGGCAGGAAGAAAGGTCAAAGTATCGTTTGGACTGAACAAGCCGAAGAGGCCTTTAATCAAATAAAGATCCGTTTGACCACTGCACCGGTTCTAGCGAGTCCAGACTTTTCTAAGCCTTTTGTTCTGCAATGTGATGCCTCTGACACTGGAGTTGGCTGTATATTATATCAGGAGTGTGATGGAATTGAACATCCAGTCGCTTATGCCAGCAAAGCATTAAATAAAGCACAAAGAAAATACACTACTACCGAAAAGGAGCTCTTAGCTGTCATATTTGGCATTGAGAAATTTCGCAGTTTCATCGAAGGTACAAGATTTGTGGTAGAATCTGACCACGCTTCACTTGTTTGGATTAATAATATGTCAAATCCTTCTGGTCGTCTGGCCAGATGGGCTGTGAAATTGTCTCAATTTGATTTCAAAATTATTCACCGTAAAGGCTCTCAAAATGTAGTAGCTGATGCTTTGTCACGTTCCATCAATGAAAGTGCTGTATTGGATATATCTTCCCTGAAACCTGACAAATGGTATAAATACATGTTATCTGAAGTCGAGAAAAATCCTGAATCTTACCCTACGTTCTGTGTAGAAAATGGAGTCCTTTTTAAACATATTTTACCTAAGCATAATATCATTAGTAATACCTCCGATTGGAAAATTGTTGTACCTACGGAAAATAGATCAGAAATTTTGAAATTTTATCATGATGACGAAACAGCTGGTCATTTTGGGATACTCAAAACATTATCTCGTATCTTAGAGTTATATTATTGGCCCAATATCAGAAAAGATGTTTATCGTTATGTTCGTCGCTGCAATGTTTGTGCAGCCAGTAAAAGTGCTAACTTACCTAGAGCTGGTCTAATGGGTTCATACAAGAACATCAATTTTCCTTTCCAACTTATCTCTGCAGACTTATTAGGTCCCTATCCTAGGTCAAAGAATCAGAATCAGTATGTCTTAGTTATTGTGGATTGGTTCACTAAATTCGTTCTAGTACATCCTATGGCAAAAGCTACTTCCAAAGGTATTATCAAATTTATTGAGAATAATGTCTTTCTTATCTGGGGTGTTCCCCAAATATTTGCCTGTGACAATGGAAGTCAGTTTACTAGTAAAGAGTTTAAGAATTTCATGGAGTTGTACAAAGTACAGAAAATTTGGTATAATGCTAGATATCATCCTCAGGTTAATCATACTGAAAGAGTGAACAGAGTTATCGTTACAGCTATTCGATCATACATTCATGAAAATCATAAAGTTTGGGATCAGTCTATTTTCAAGGTGGCTCAAGCTATACGATTAGCTAAACATGAGAGTCATGGTTATTCCCCAGCATTCTTAAATCTTGCAAGGAATGTTCCTCTTACTGGAGATTATTATGGAAAAATATCGGAAAATGCAAATAACATCATAGCTATCGGTGAAAAAAATCAACGTTTGACTGACATTCAGGAACTTCCAAAACTTTATGAAGATGTTCGGAAAAAGTTACATCAAGCTTATCTCCGGAATGTAAAACAGTATAATCTAAGAAAAAGAACTTTGAAATTTCATGTAGGGGACAAACTTTGGAAGAAAAACTATACTCAGTCCAGTGCTCCTAACGATTACTCTGCAAAGCTCGCTCCGAAGTATATTCCGTGTATGGTTAGCAAGGTTATCTCTAATCTTGTCTATCAGTTGAAGGACATGGATGGTAATGATCTTGGCCGCTGGCATGTCAAAGATCTGAAAGAGAACTTTTCCACGCTTAACGACTCTGATTCTGAGACTGATTCTGAGACTGATTCTGAGACTGATGTACCTGACCTAAAGTGACTTCCTCTAATTTTTTTGCTTAGTATCTTCTCTTATCTTACTTTTCGAATTTTCATCATCTTGAACATTATCTTCGATATCTTATTTATCTCCCTTCCAAAACCTAGAACCATGAATACTATACCAATAAATAAGCTTACACCTGGAATATTTATCTCGCCACTTATGGATATGTTCCATTCAGTTTGGCAGTGAATTTTTGGGAAGGTAGGAGTTGTGAATGCATTATGGTACTATTTATATTTTCGCGTTTCTCCCCCTGCCTTTCTGTTATCCATTCTGAGGTTGCATAGGAAGTAAGATGGCCGAGGATATTAATTCATTTTTCTCTATTCTCTCATATAACTCATTATCTATAATATCTCTCTACAGATGTTGCCTTTGCCTCTGTAGAATTATCTAGTAGTTGAAAATAGTTTTAACTACAGTTGAAGTTTGTCTCTTCAACTTTCCCTTATCTTGTGATGTAGCATGGCCTGCTACAAACTATCTGCCTTTAGAAGGCGTATATCTTACCTAATTACCTGTGTTAGGAAATAATTGTCCTAACAATTTATAGTTATAGATTTCAAATGAGTTATATATTACTTTTTAACTTCCCTCCTGTATCAACTGGTATATTAAAAGTATTCATTGTCTGCGTTATGCTGATAGCAAATACCTGGTTCTTTGTATGATGAAAATTCTTTATCTACAGATTCTTCTCTATTTTTTTTTTCTTCCTCTTCACTATGGCTCTGTGGACAGGGGCCTGAGAATTCTGCCACCATAGCATATACCAGATGGTAGGTAAGAGTCCTACGACTGGCCACTTTTGATATTACATAACATCTAGTAATTTATTTGCCATTGAAGATTGCCTCAGAATATTCAGATGATATCAGTCATGCAGTAGCTATCTCACACTATATCTTTTTCTTGGATCTGATATTCCATATCTTTGTGCCTAGGTGGCATGTTTTGACCAGTGGTGGTCGTATCTAGGAATTTTCAGTTCCGCTACCTGTGAGATAGTTGTACTCATGCTTTCATTCTGAATGTACTTTGGCATAGTCAATGGTGATCATTTACCTTTTTATTGAGAGGAAATCGACTGACTGTGTTTTATACGTTTCATCCGTTACCATCTTCACAGATATGTATCTAGTATCTATCTCCCTATGGAACCTGTTACATTTTTCTGATAGTCAACAGTTGTAGACAGTAGAAAAGTGACAAACCATTCAGTTGTGCATTTTGTGATTGGAGTGATGTTTTTGAACTTTATATCTTTCGATATCTCCTTAAGGAAAATCTGTTGTTCAAGAATCAGACCTCCACTTTCATTGAATCTAGCATTACAGTTACGGTTGTCATTTTTGTCTGCTCTGTGTTCGATGACTTTTTTCGAAATCGTGGAGCATTTACCTTATATCTTGATGAATTGATTTCTGTAGATGGTTGAAAATAACTGTTTTTCTCAAGCAAACCAGTCAAGTTGAGTCCTCTTGATATTTTTATTATATCTAAACATTTCTTATCTTTATCTTTCTTGTATCTTTATCGCTTCATCTATCTTTCTTGTATCTTTATCTCCTTATCTTTCGTCTCTATCTTAACTTTCTATCTTTTCTCTCTAGGGTATTTTTGGGGTTAATTGTTTTGTTGGTTATGGGATGGCAGCTCCCTTAATGCTGGACGATCTTGTGGTGGGTTCGGCTTGGCGAGTCGTTTTGGTTGTTGAAGTTCCATGCTAATTCATCTGGGATATCGATGTGGTCCTGATGCAAACCTTCCACGCTGTTGGGAGTTTGGTTTTGCAAACGTAGTCACCATATTCGATGTCTAGTAGTCTTGCTTGGAATTTTGATAGCGGGATCGGTTCGATGGGTTGAGTCCACTCCACAATGATCAGGTGTGAGTGAGTTGGATAGCAAACTTGGAGGTGGTTTCTATCTGGGTTTTTAACCTCCCATTCATTTGTATTGAATGTTGTGTCTGCTAAGGTACCAAGACTTAAGGCGGTTTGGTGTCATGCATTTCAATGCCTTCCCCATTTTTTTGTCTGTAGGAGACCTGGTGTGATGGGCGCGAGCATAGTTCAGTCCGACAGCTTGTCTTGTCAAGCAGAATCCATGGAAGGGTGAACTTGGGGGGTGTCGTGTGCGCTAGCGTGGAGGTCTAGGCCGGTCAACGTGTGAAGCTCGCCTAAGAGCGGTCGTGCGGCACTACTGGGGAATCCTGAGCTCCTTGGATTCGTCGCGACTGAGGACTTGTTCGCGGTATCAGACTCAGGGAGATCTCTGAATTTGTAGGGGTTTTTGTGGTTTAGCCACTTTCAGCCTGGTAGAGCTATATCTCACCCCAATTGAAGTGGACAATTGGCTATCTCTGTCTTTTGCTAATATTTATCTTAACTTCATTTCCTTTTTTGTTTCCACACGTGGATTCTTGTGGGGTTTCTGTTACTGCTGTGATGGTTGGTGTGGTGCTTTAACATTGAACTCAGGGACGAGTGGTATCAGATGTTTCGATGGCGCAGCATTCTCATCTAGCAGCGAAAAGATCATCTGATCTGAGTTCGGTGTTGAATGATCACTCTTAGCTTTCGCTTCAGGGACAGGAGGCCAGCAACAATCCACAGACACCAGTTTAACCGAGCGTTGACTGTTTTACCTATGAATCTGTATCTCTCATATCCATTGAAGTATTTTATTTTTTTATGATATCTGATATCTCTGAATGTTTCGGAACCTTGTCATCTGGTGGAAACTAGTGGAAAAACTCAAAAACCTCAGGTTTTTGACTTTTTCTTACCGGGAAGAGGTGGAGTGTAACGAAAATAAAATTTCCGTTACATTTTCTATTCAAAACACTCTTCAAGCGCTGCAAATCACCTTTTCCATCGTGGTGGTAGACGCATTCAACACATCTGAGTTGTTCTGTCAACCCTTCAAGATACGAATCACGCGTGCGCTAGAAAAGCCATATATGTGCAATCGGAGGTGATTCTGACCTTCTTGATATCCCTTCTAGATTATTGATTGATTATCGGGATCGATAGCGCGTATCGTATCTGATTCTCAGGTGTCGTGAGAGTGTGACTTCGAAACAGGTGATAGTTATTTTGAATAATTCGAATCATCTTTAAATATTTTATCATCTTACCTATTTAATAATTTTTCAATGAATTAATATCTCCCAAGTATCGTTATATTTTTGATTCAATCGTAAAGTGTGGTGTTTTTCGAGAGACGGTGCCTGGAACATCGAAGGGTTTTCCGAACTTTGAATATCATTGCAATCCACGAGCTTTTGACAACCTTTATTATTAAGCAGTATTATTTCGACTTACTGAACCCAATATTTCCGGAATTGAGATAAAATATTTCATTTTTATGTGGAAAAGTGAGGTTATTTTCAACCGAATTGAACTAAATTCACTTGAGGGAGAACGAGTACTTTCGTTTAAACGTTTTTCAGTGAAACCACGGATTTCTGGCTTATCTTTCCGTTGCCGGCAAGTACCAATCTCATCAGGAGACCAGAAGTTAATCAGGGTCAATTCATCTCAGTTCCAGAAGAATACTGCTCATATTCCTTTTGAAAAACTAAACCCTGTGGAGCAAGGACCTCTGACGTTTGGTAAGTAGTTTGCTATCATTCATTTCAATTTAAATTTAACTATCACTACTTACCAAACTGTCACAGATTCTTTTGAATCTTAGTTTCAGTCACTGTCTTGAGTGTTGATTTCATATACCTTGGGTAACATAGAGAGACTAGTCCTTTCAGTCACGGTTTATAATTTGTACCATTCAACTCACTAACTTCTTTGTGAAGTTTGGGCTTGGCCAAATTTGAAGAGTTGAAGGGTTACTTAGTGATACTGGGCTGACAGGTAACGGTTTTCATCATTTTGAATACTCATTGAACAATTATTTATTCTTTTTGTATACCTACTGACCTGTTTCGAAGTATTGCGTTACATGAGAATTCAGCGTTATTGATTTCCTTGTTTCTATCGATTTCTCATTATATCTACTTATTTCGATCAATTTAATCAATTTACCTAGTTCAATTTATATTGATTAAACTGAGTATTTTTCTCAATATTTCTTCAACTGATATTGTCATTTTTTTATTCAATTCTCTTTCCTGGAGATATTCAGATTTCATATTTTTTTATGAGAGAACTTTCACTTATTCGAGTGAATTTACTAATTTCCTGAGACTGTAAATTTGGATCCAAATAGTCTATAGTTTAGAAATAATTATTGAAACGTTAATTTTTTTTTAATCCAACAAGTTGTAGTCTCAGTGACACATATTTTTATTACTTTGGTCTAATACCTTGTCCCCCATCTTACATGTAAAACCATCGACCGTTGAAGAGGACCAACACCAACCACCTACTAGCTTCCTACCATTGAAGTGAGTGGACTCCTGAACTGTCATCGAAGCAGACAATAGCCGAATACCTGCTGCCAAGGATTAACCAGGTTAGCCAACAACTAGTGGCAGAAAGGGGTAGCCGCTTTGAGCCTACCAGAACCTTCGATACCTGTTGCCAGCCAACAACTAAAGGCAAAAGAGGTAGTTGTCTCAAGTAGAGTCCACTTCACCAGTCAAGGAGGAGCGTAAGTGGCCATTCCAAAAAAAAGTCAACAGAACGGTCAGAAGGATAGACCATTGTGTCATTTTTTCAATTAACTTGCTAATATTACTCAAAACTCAATATTACTTAACAATTTGAATTGTAAAAATTCACCTGAATAAAGGAAAGGAAGTTTGTTAAAATTGAATTGATTTTTCCTTCAGCAGCACATACTTCTCTTTCAGGAAGTTTGGCGTCCTAGGTTTGTTTCAAAAAGGGATCATAGTGTAAATTTCTCTGGAGGTCACACTTGCTTTTAGTAGGAATTAATTTGCATCTGCTAAGGGTGAGTGTCCCTTACCCACACCCGAGCTAGTTGTGGTTATAATCGAAAAATGTATAAATAAATATAGAGGTCGTTCTATTTGAAATTTCGAATTTGAGCTTGTTTCATGAGAAACTGGAATTCCTACAACAACTGAATTCAAATAAAAAAATCATGATACTATATGAGACAAACAGTTATAGGGGCACAAGTGCCATATTTCAGTATTTTCCATTTTGTTTGGGAAATATGCAGATGAACAAAAAATATGTATAAGAATTTTTCCATCCCCAAATTAAAATTCGGAAATTGGCCGCTTATAAAACAACAATTGGCAACAAGGCGGGTGACATACGTCATTACTCATAGCGAAGTCATTATTCCATGGTAAACAGTGTTCCTGCGGTGCACCCATATACCACATCACAAATGCAAGTGCTTGCCACCACTACAAACCAATGATAAATATAAAATAGCTGCTACTGATTTTTCACACAATCGATTACCTGATGAAGCATCACAATTATTGTTGAAGGCATTTTATGATTGCAAAACACAAATGTAGGCAATAACTCTCAATGAAATTGAAAATACGAGTCCAACTATCACAAAAACCACGCTTCAAATGTAAACCAATTGTCATCGATATAAGTACTGACGTCAGAGTGTGTTTAGATGTCTATTTGAATTTATCGTTTTCAACTCGCTTTCGATTTCATATCATTTGGAAAATAAGAATTGTTGCTTTGCAAAGAGTTCAGGATCAGACGTTTATATTCTACTATATGATCACAAAAAAAATCATTGTTTTGATCATAATGAAAAGACCGAATTCTTTGCCTAGAAAGTCTGCACATATGACTAGTTTGTACCGTACGTAAAATATTTCATTGACAACTCCATTTTTTATTTTTCTCTGCATATTCAAATGTCCTTCTAACTCCTGCTGGATTTTAACTTCTGCTAGATTTTAAATAATAATGGATATAATTATATAGTATTACTTGCTCACAAGAACAAATAAACAACCAAGAAGGCATGTTTTCTCACTTTGTTTTGAAAAGTCCAAATTTGGAGGTTCTATTTCAAAGATTATGTTCAGAAGGATTCTGGGGCCATGCCCATGGACACTTTTGTTCTAGTTGTTGAGGACTCATAACAGTGTATTCCTTTAATGCCCTCCCCCCTCTTATTTTTTGAATGGGTCAACTCAAAAAATTGAAACTTGGGAACACAAGAAAATTTCAAGATGGCGACTGGGCGCTATCTGGGAAAAAATGGAAAGGGGGTCACGTGAGAGATCATTTTGAAGCTCCTCACGAATACTTTACAACCCTAGAATATGAAGTCAATATCTTCAAACTTCTACTACAAAATGGTGGAACATTTAATAATTGCCTGCACACATCGACGTTTGACTTCATAATTTGAGGTAATAAGCTGAGTTCAGTTCAGAAGATGCTCGAAATAATCGCCTTCAACTTCTTGAGATAAGAACAACCTATCCGATATTTCACGTCGAACATTTTCGAACACAGCGACGTCGATATTTCTACAAATATTTATTATTCTTTGCCGAACATTCAATATTGAAGCTGGTTCGGTTTCGTACACCTTCTGCTTCAAATAGCCCCATAAAAAAGTCTAAAGGTGTTAAATCTGGAAAGCGAGCTGGTCATTCCGTAGTACTACCTCGATTGCTAATCCAACGACCATGGAGAGTATTATACAAATAGTTTTTCACTTGTCTGGAGTTTTGTGGTGGTTCTCCATCTTGTTGGAATAATAATATCCATATCGATTTCATTAGGATTCACTTGAACGATTTCAGTGATTAAAGGATCAACAGTAGTTGCCAGCATATTCAAATACAATTCCCCTGTTGAATTCATTTCTCCATATTTTTACTCAACCAGTTTTAACGAAACAGATTATGAAACTCGTAATTTGATAATTACGAGACCTACATGGACTATTTGGTCTAAAAATACTTTCATTGGCCTGTTTGTTCCTGTTGAAAAAACAAAAGTGCTCCTAGAAATTTGCCTCTTTTGAAGCAAGGTACCCCCTACTAATCACTTCATTTCAATCAGGAAACCAGTATTTTCGTAAATCGGCAAAAAATTGGATTGAAATTGAGTTGAACTTTACAGATATAAAATTGAAAATTGATAAACTATATTGAAATAGGTAAAGCATTAATAAAGATTCATTACTGCCACAAAACAGAAAATGTTATTATTCAAATATTGTCAAATTATAGTCGATAACATTTATAAAACAAATAACTTGATAAGTTTGATATGGAGGTGATCAGGTTTTTTATGCATAATGTGTATTCCAAATAAATAAGTCAAGTTTTCCAAGATTACTTAAAATTCCTATTTCAGAATTTAGCAAAGAGTTTTTTGCAACTCAATACCCTACGAAACTCTTTTCACCCCAAAGAATATAAAATTAAAACATCAGCTCTCAAAAGCAGTGGTGTATACAAGTTCTCATCCTGGGGATGAATTTTTCAATTCGGGTATATTCAAATACTTACACAAAAATTGAATGTGGGTATGGATTTGCGAAGCCCAAAGTGTTTTGGAGGGGGCAGGGGGCTCATAAGTACAGATAGCATTGTATCCCATTTTAATATTTTCATTATGCCCAAGCTTCTTTGTGATCTTCCAATACTGCATGATTTTTGTTTATACGTTTTTTTTTTTTATTCAATTAGCGTAACATTATCCTCTGTTGTTTGGAGATGTTTTTCACGAATATACCAATTAGAATGAAGTTGAAAGAATACGATATGTAAACAGAGAAACTGGTAAATACCATAAAAATGCTGTAACATCCACAATAATGAGACCAGATTTCAGTCATTTCAGTATCTCAGTATCTTGCGTAAATCATAATTTCGTATGCTGACATAAACCTAAAAATATCAGCTCAGCCGTCTAATGTTCGAACGGACAAAACTTATTCGGCGCTTCAATGAAAATTCCTTCTTATAACGTTCCACATTCACCGATTTGCTATAAAATCACCAAAACTCCCAATAAATAGAACAATCACCGCAATGGTCACGGCTGATCTATACCCGAATAAAAAAGGTAAATAATCTACACTTTTCGTCGAAATTATTGATTCGTCATCTATATAATGAGTTATATTTAATTTTCTCACACACCTTTGGGCCTTACGGGCTCCGCCCGATTGCCCGAATATTACAAGACGACGCTTTGTGATCCTCCGCCTTTTTCGGTAGTTTCATTTCAGGGTTCCTCGTAGATTAGGAGTAGAGCAATTAATTTGGAGGTACTTATTCGAATATTTGTCCTGGCAGGCCAGTGGGCAGAAGGTCGATATACCTATATTTCGACAAATGTAGACATTTTGAAGCGTGCTAATACAGCACTATTTTTCAAATCCAATACTGAATTGTAATTACGTTGAAGTTTTCGACAGTGGCATGTAAAGTGAGCATGCGTATATGAACTTTTCGTGGGTAAATACGTAATAGATAGATAAATCAGTACGAGAAATAATGAAGCTTGCTCGACTTTTTTCTAATTCCTTTCTAAAGAGCATCGATTGCAGCAATGGAAATATTGCATCTTAAAAATGTATTTATCCAATAAGAAAATAACCTTCAATGTATTTTTGGTATAATAATCAACATTTTGTTTCGCAATATAAAGTTAAAATTCAAATTCGTTGGTTAATAATAGGTAATTGTTCAGTGTTCTGAACTCCTGTCCGCTCGAGTCTTGTAAAAGACATACATATTTATTTGATGTTTTTCTTCCAATGTATGTGTTATAAGCGATTCCAGTTTGATTTACTGTTATTTTTAATTGGACATTGAATTATCATCATAAATATTCCACAAATATTCTTCAACAATTGTAAATTTATTGCAATCAAACGAAATATTCATTCCACTATATGATATAAATGAAAGTTTTCCTCGTTCATGGGTCTAAATACTTATGTTTTCTTGTCAGGAGTGTTGTTCTGTTTTTCATCAATGTGCCCCTAAATGTAAAACTGTTCATATGTATAAGAAGGACTAGTTTCAGATAAATAAATATTTCTTTTTTAATACACTAACATATTTCATTGAATATTTCAGTCTGAGAATACTTTACAATTTGTAACGTATCTAAACAAAATACTGTTGTGTGACTTTTGTAACATACTGTTTTTATGTAAAAATTTTGAAGATGAATGAATATCTTATCTTCTCATAGCATATTCGATTAAGGTGAATATTTATGGCTTACTGGGACAGCAGCTTACTTTTTCTTTATCTTATATTGTGACTTTCAAGATGAGGCACGATATTTGAATTATAAAAATTCTTATTGTTTTTGACATTATTGTGTTCTGTCATTTTGGGCTCCTGAGCTGGCAACGATCTTTCTTACTCCGATGGGGAGATATTAAAGAAACTCGGCTACTGTTTGAGAGAGAACTGTGAAAATTCAAAGTGAAATAAAAAATGTGCGAAATGTCAGAGTGATGTTTCTCATGAGAGTTTATCAGGAATGACATAATTATTTTCCATATTGTTGAAATAAAATGGTGTGAATATCAAATTTAGTCAGGTTTGATTAATCCGTTATAATTGAATATCATTTGTGGCCAGAAACATTCAGCTAGAGTTCGGTATAGATAGATAGATAGATAGATAGATAGATAGATAGATAGATAGATAGATAGATAGATAGATAGATAGATATTTATTTCATCTCTTGTGGTTGGTTTACAACATGAGATAAGTCAGTACAGATTACGAGAAAAAATCTCTTTCAGGTTATACAATACAAACATTTTAAAAACATCATAATAAAGTTCACAATTAGGAGTGAAAAATTTTAAAAATTTAAAGTAATTATACACAAGTTCCTATAGAGAGAAGTGGATAAAAATACAACATCTCAGTGAAGAAGTTGGATATACTCGTCTAGCAATTAGGAGTGAAAAATTTTAAAAATTTAAAGTAATTATACACAAGTTCCTATAGAGAGAAGTGGATAAAAATACAACATTTCAGTGAAGAAGTTGGATATACTCGTCTAGCGAATAAAAAGCGTGGTGGATGAGAAACTTTTTCAGAGATAGCTTGAAACTTTTCAGATTTCAGATCAGTATTGTCAAAATACTTCAGTCAAAGTCGATATTGCTTCATGGTGATTTCATAACACCCGGTCATAACCCAAGGGCAATATGGTCGTCCGAATTAATTGTAATGAACTGAGTGAAATTTGATATGACTCTTTCATTATGATAACTAGAAAGAAAAAATCGAATAAAAAGTTATTATGAAATTTATTATAACTAAAATTGTTCTGAAATTGTTGGTTTCCGTTAACCAGCTAACGAACGTCAACCATCAGAAGTCGAAACTTGTGCGAGCAATGGATCAACGAGTCCTTACCTTTTAACGTGCGATTACCCAGCACAGTGGCCCGGCAGGGAATCGAACACTGGTCTTCCGCTTGAAAGGCGAATATGCTAACCTCTACACTACCGAGACCAGAATGAGATTTGGAATCCAGAATTTGAGATTCAACACATTTGCTGAAGACATTTGGTGATCGATTTCATGACATATAACTACACAAAACAAAATTTGAAGGAAATTGGACTAGCCTTTGGATAAGCCTGCTGATTTCAGTCCTACCGTTTATATGTCTTCCCGTTTTCTTGAGGAAAGTGTAGGCAAAACTACAACTCTAGAGAGCAAGGAAAAGCTTGCGACATTTTCAAACCTTTCTGATAATCACTTTCATCTTTCCAAACCATGGAAATATCGGCTGTTGACAAGATTCTGTAACACCCTGTATAGATAAGATTCGCTTTCATTAAAGCTCCGGACTGCGGTTTGTCATTATATCATAAAAGGTCTTCCCAGAGTCTACCAATGAAGGAAATATGGATAAGACACTGCAAATTTGAATTAAGAAAATGAACACTGAAAAAGTCAATTCGGTTAGCGAGGAATATGTATAACGCAAAATATTTTAGTTTGGCAGTCGTGCGATAAGAATTTGTGGAAAAAGTTTGATTTATACGTATATCTATATTATGTGAACGATCTTCCATTAACAAGTAAAGGGCATTATTCAATCACGAATCAAATGTGTACAGATCGGAATAGTTGTTTATGAAATCGTGATCCACTACAATTTGGCACAATCGAAGCGAAAAATTGATGTTTGGCGCCACACTGATCACTAACTAAGATGTATTCCTCACCTTCGACTAATCTGAAGAAAGCAATCATGTTTTTAGATGTATGGTTGGAAATATTGAACGTGATGTTCGTTTATAACTCCAGAAGTGAAAACTTTTTGGATAGGTATGTATGAAACGGTGTCAGAGTAAGATATATGTCCCAATTAATTTTTCGTGAAAACATTGGTTCTAGTGTCAATGTAAATATTATTTGAATCTTCCCACCAAGTGGTATAGGTCAAACTTCCATATTCTGTATAATTATTCCTATTAAAACCAACCAAAAATTGATTGAAGAGCAATAATGAGCATAAAAATTTGTAAAATAATTGAACTGATGCACTCGAATTGAAATCAATTGGAATCAATTCTGACATAGAAAAATTCATATAAACAGAAAGTGAAAGGAAAACAATATTGAAATAGAATCAAAATATAGAAATTTGATCAGTGCCCCTTTTCCTTCGCTACTTTTGTGGCATGCAATTAGTTGCTACAATTTTAATGAGTTGGTTACAATTGACACAAACCAAACGATCTGCCATCATCAAGCAGGTAGGCAAATAACACATGTGTGAAGTGAAAACAATCATTGGAAACAAATAACTACGAATATATAATAATAATAATAATAATAATAAATCGTCTTTTATTGGGCAAAGTTTAGTTTAAAAACTATTCTTACACTTAACCCGGTTCATACAGTTCACATGAAAAGATCATATTATACATGTTTCTTATAATATTTGACGATAAAAATCTTGCTAGAGAAACAAAGAACAAAAAAAGCCATCAATTAAATTGTTACAAAAATAGAAGAAGAAAAAAATAACAGTAGAAAATATTTAGAGAGTAATTTTTCTATTTACATAAGAATCCTGTGAAATACAGCCATTCATCGATATTTCCGAAATCAGAAAGGGAAAAAAGGAGAACCTCATATTATTATAATCAATATTATATCCAACTCTCACTAGTTACAACAGAAACGAATATAAGGAGTGAAATGGTACGATATGACATCCATCAAAAATTGTTCAGTGAGCGATCACGTGTTCATCATAGAAATTTTTACTTTGTTTTATGAAAGATGCGATACATGTTGAAAGTTTGATGTTATTATCAATCCCATTGTAAACAGCCGGAGCTTTGTATGAAAAAGAGCCTTGATACTTTTTGGTTGAATGTTCAGGTATTTGCAATTGACCTCTGTTCCGAATGTTGACTTCGTGGAGATTAATACGAGCAAGCAGCTTCTTGCTTAGATAAGAAGGTTGTTTTGTGAGAACTATTTTATGAACAAAAACTGCATAATGGAGTTCTCTGCGCTGTTCCATATTCAGCCATTTGAGTGATTTCAGATAAGTAGAAACATGGTCATGTTTTCTCAATCCGAAAATGAACCTTACACAATTATTTTGAATTTTTTGTATCCTGTATGCATCGAATGAATCGATACAGGGGCCATAAACAACATCAGAATAATTGAAGTGTGACAAGACAAGTGACTCACATAGATATTGCTTCAAACTCCTATTCATAAATTTTTTAGCAGCATATAACAGTTTGAGAGAGCAGTAGGCTCGTTAAATACATTTGCTAACATGTTCAGAAAATTTCAAGTCTTTGTCCATTATAACACCCAAATTTTTAACCTTGTTGTTCACAGGTAAAACTACGTTGTCTATTTCAATCTTTATGTTATTAGTTACTTGAGATGTATATTGATCATTACCAAATAAAATTAGTTGCGATTTGTATGGATTGATATGGAGATTGTGATTTTTTGAAAGATATATAACTTCTTCTAGGCTATCATTAAATCAACAGATTCCACAACAAGGGTCTGTGGTGAAATTTTCCTGAAAATCTGAGTATCATCAGCGTATAGGTAAAATTTACAGTGGTCTGTTTCAGAAAAAATATCTGCCGTATATAAAATAAATAAAAGTGGGCCCAGTATGGATCCCTGGGAACTCCTTTAGTAACATTGAGAAATTGGAATTTTTTATTCTTTATGCAGACTTTCTGTTTTCTGTCAATGAGGAATGACCTGAACGTTGACTTTGCTGTTTCGCTGGGACCATAATATTTCAATTTTGAAAGCAGCAGATCGTGATTGATGGTGTCAAAAGCCTTTGAGAAATCTAGCAACACAAGAGCACCAACTTTTTTTTCATTCCACGCCTGTAAAATGTTGTCACAAACTTCCAAGAGTGCAGAAGCAGTGCTGTGTCCTTTTCTGAAGCCCGACTGATTTTCTGGCAAAATCTTATTGTTATTAATGAATTCATATATTTGTTGATGTATAATTTTTTCCAGGGCTTTCGAAAGTATAGGTGAAATACAGATAGGACGTAGATCCGAGATTGCTTTTGGATCCGTTATTTTATATATATATATTATATATAATCCCAGAAGAATAGTAGCAACCGACGTATTTTATAAAATTTCAGGTTATGACTAACCAGCAAAAAATATTGCAGCAATAATTTCGGATTTGGTGTCAGGGCCTATTTTCTGCAGCTGAAATTATAATTGCAGCAGCTGGCCGAAGAGCTTTACGGTAATGAAAATTGCAGCAATTCCTTAGAGAATCACCTACGGTAAAAGTGCCCTATAAATTAGATTCTTCTTCTTTATAATACAGATGCTGGTTTCAAAAAAGTAGGCAATTGAAATTCAATTCCATTGCAACAATGTATCCAACACTTAGATGTTCATTAGCGTTCATTAGGAATAAAGAACTGAAATTATTGTTCAACTGTTCGACTGCAACATTTATTGCTACCTGACCACTCAACGAATTTACAACCTGTTTCGCCCCCCCGTGGAGTAGATCAGCTATCATAATCGATAATGGGAACAAATATTTTAGGAAGACTGCTAACCGAAACTAATTTCTTAAGGCCTTTCAGTCACTGTTGTCGGCTTCTTGAGAATAAGGTGGAATACGTGTCATTCGAAAGGAAAACACCACCTTGTTATTTTTAAATTATCGTAATAATAAAACTCGTTTTGCTAAACAAGTCGTGACAAAAGAAAAGGAGTGCGCATTGAATACGAATAGAAGATTTACCTATTCGAAAAAAGAAACCCGAAATTCCTATAAATGGCAGAAAAAGGAATATCTTCGTTTTACCTGTCACGATTTGACTGGATTATGGTATAAAGGGTGGTTGTCCGGAGGTGGTGAGACTTTCTCACGGTACACGGTATGTTTGAAGCTCGTGCTCTTCGAGCGTTGTCGGGGATTAATATTGTCCTCTGTCGAACTAATTGACAGGCCAATTCCCATCCGCCTAATCTCTTGACGAATTCAAGAGTTTTTGTTCTGAACGAGTTGAAAAAATGCTTCACGGTTTGAGTACTCATGAATAGTCGGTATTGGTAGAATGTTGGTCACGATGAATTTTTTCGTTGAGAGGCATAAGCAACGGTGTTGTTTAAAATTTTCCTGCTCTGAATTCGAAGTGGAAGAAGTGTAGACTTTGCTACTGAAGATTTGCCAATTACATCAAATTATTATTATCATAACTTGAAGGATAAAATGTATATTTGGAATCTTTCGTTGAGTGTGAAAATTGTCTAAACATAGCCACATAGCTCAATTAGAACTGGTGCATATCGTGTAAACCTCCAAGCGGCAACGGCATCTGCTCGGTGACGACCAAAGTCCCAAACTCTTACTGCAATAAGCAGAGGAGACCTCTTTCAACGGGCCATCGTGCGGCGAAGCCGCAACGAATTACACTAAACCAAGCTTGGCTGAATGCGATCGGACATTTTTTTTTCGATTTTCCTCATATAATGTGAGCATGATGTTTTTTGACACAAGTTTCAATAGCAAGTCGACGTTGTCCGATGTACTTTATGGCTTTCATTCCTTGTATCCTCACAGATACCCATTCAGCCCAAAACTTCAATTATAGCAGATAATTTTGAATTTTCTAGTGTGTCGTCATTTCAATCCAAATTTTGACATTCGTCGAAATATAGAAGTCGGAAGAAGGGGGGCAATGGAAAAAAACATCAACTTAATACTTTTTTATCACATTTTCCACATATAGTGGGATTATGAAAAACCATAATTGATCTACTCAGGTTTTATGACCAATCGAGAATTCTGTAAATATCACAAAAAATCCTTCAAAATCGAGTTATTACAAGGTTTTTCCAACTTCAAATGTGCACTACTTTTATGCTTCAATAAGCTTCATTCAGATCAACTGAACAATTATCGAAACTATAAAATATTGGGGAAAAAATATAAAACTATTATGATCATTAAGCATATTTTAACAAAAATTTACTTGAAGAATGTGCTATTACACAGAAAAATCAATAAAACCGCGTTTATTGATTGAAAATACTTCAATTTGATAACAATTCAGACGACTAAAAATGGTGTATTCTGTATTCCCAACAATGATTTTTGGATCAATGTCACTTCAAGACTGTTTTTACAGTTTACAGTAATGGTCTCGGTAGTTTAGTGGTTAGCATATCTGCCTATCAAGCGGAAGGCCGGGGTTTAAATCCTCGCCAGGCCACCGTGCTGGGTAATCGCACGTTAAAAGGTAAGGCCTCGTTGTTCCATTGCTCGCACAAGTTTCGACTTCTGAGGGTTGACGTTCGTCAGCTGGTTAACGAAAACGAACAATTTTAGAACAACAACAAAACAATAATTCAACAAACTTCATTTTTCACTTCGTATCGTAATATCCTACGATTTAAAATTTTATTTTTTCACATTGTCAGTACGCACATATACTTCAGGTGTACATACCAGTGAATTCTGAAATAATTGAACAGCGTAAGGTAAAAAACGCGAAAGCTCAACCGAATATTTGGAATACTTTCGGGCAGCCCAGAGTTAATTAAACACACTTCTTTTTTTATATTCGGCCAGTAATTACAGAGTAAATTTCGGAGCTGAAAGTGCTCTTCTTCAGGCAATTATCTTTTGCAAAGAAAACGAAAACAATTTAGTCGTAGCACGCGTTTGCCTTGGGCCGAGAGTGAGTAGAAAAAAGTAAAAGAGCGATTTAGCCTATCGTGTGCTATTAAAATTAACATAGTACCTGGATCAGGTCAAATTTCGTGTTATTATGCATTCAAATTCGAATTTGAGGCTGTTTGGAAAATTGCTAATTTCATTGTTAAGAAATAATGTGGGCACCAATTCGAATTTAAACGATATATGCATTTCGAACAGCATAAAACCCATATGAAGGATATAGGAAGGTATGATTTCCCAACACGATATTACTACAATAACAAGCTTCGAATAGAATTCTGCGCAGTTGAGCCATCCAACAGATACTTTCTAAGATAATTTTGTTGAGAATGAAACCGCTTATTTATTATTTCACATCATTTATACATTTTTATTACTTTCAAAAATTAATAAAAAATGTCTTTTTCATCGACAACTATAACACAAGTGCTAGCACATTGTGCTAGTAATTGTGCTAAGGATCGCACCTTATTTTTCATTATATCAGCGAGTCAGAATCTAGACTAGAAGTCACTAGATTCAGGAAAGAACATCATAGCTCTTTGCGGTCCCGTCAACCGTGGAACATAGTAGAAGCTAGGATGTATAGAAACCCTGGTACTTCAAATTATGCCTGTGAAAATTTTGGGATAAACTGAGATAATAGTATGTTGAGAAGTTGGTGTAGTTTATGTGTTACTAATGAACGATAAGAAATCCATTTATTATTCCCTACTGTTCTTCTGATATGCTAACAGTTGCGTATCCATACATATACGAGGTGTCTCATAAGGGAGGTGATAGAGGAGGAATCTGTAGTTATGTAATTGGCCTTAGGCTCCTCCAAGGCGCATTTAGCCAGAAAAAAATGTTCCAATAACATGAGATCCGATTTCTAACTAACGATTTGTGATTGATAAAAGTTTCACGGTTTCTGAAATCCTGGGGCGTTAATTCTTTTATTACATTTCTGTTTTTTTGAAAGGTTGCAATAGTTTATACGTGTTGCTCATGCTAATACAGTCAAAAAAATACCCGTCTTGATTTTTTCAAACAAGGTGTTTGATAAAGAACACATAAAAATTAATCGAAAACAGTGGTGAATGGAACCTCATGCTGTATGAACTTTTTCTATCAGAAATGAATCCTATCATCTTCTTCAGTATGGACCTTGATCTATGAGACACCATGTATAAACGGAAATCATGTTCTTTTGATATTCTGACAGTTGTGGGTAGTACATACACCTGAACGTTCCGTGAAGTCAGCAATCAAATACCAACAAGTGGGCAATAGAGTTTCTGCAATTAGTATAATTCTATTTTATTCTTCAGGTCTGATGAACGACAGAATAATGGTCGATTCTACAAAGTAACTAAATGGCACTATCCAAGAGAGATAGTAGAACTGAATATAATCTCAACAAAATAATTATTTCAAGCCTAGATTCTGAAATGATCACGAAGAAAGATATAAGGGAGCTACAATTTCATTAAACCTATACTGCAGATCCTTCCATCAACCACAACATCACCGAAATTAAGGTACTCATATCTGATCAAAATAATCGGGCTGAGTATACGAGATCAGACTATACTTACACTGACTACTCTTTTGATGCAAAAATATCAATCAGGAACAATTCCACTTTTATTACAAAAAATTACAGTGGTCCAAAAATTCTTCGGGCGAAATTATAAACTTTTCAAGAAAAAAAAAAGAATTTGCCTACCATCTACCCGTGATACGGCAGCATCGACCATCAAATTATATTTCACCGATATCGCATGCGATATATTTTTCGGCGTGTTGAATATTTACAGTGTTGCCAACAGCCGGAATGTCGAAAATATATGGATCTGGTAGGGTAACTGATTTGAACTGTATTCTGATATAATATGTACACAGGGCAGCATTACAACAATGGTTGAGGAAGCAGACATTGTTCCTCTTTGAATTGAAACGTTCATTTATCTGCATTATGTCGAAAAGTAATACAATTGAAATTTTGAATTTTTGAAATGATTGATTCAGTTTCATAAACATTTATGATATTTCAATCTGAATAAAAAATGTATGTAATGTTTGTGACCGATATCGCATGCGATACATTTTTCGGCGTGTTGAATATTATTTACAGTGTTGCCAACAGACGGAATGTCGAAAATGTATGGAGCTGCAATATGCAATAAAATTTTATTTCGGACAGAAAAAATACGAATATTCAGATTATATCCAACTGTTCTTTCAAACGTTGGAGGTATTTTTATGATGTTTTGTGAATGGATTTGAACCTCAGAGTTCTCCCCCTATCAAGAAGTATTTTTTTCTCCGACTGACAGCAAACATTATTTTTGAAGACACATATCAATCATCAAATTATTACTTTTCTTACCAAAAGTAATACTTTGGTGATTGATAATGTGTCTGAAGGAGTAAGTACTTCTAAGTTGTTGTCACTGTCCATAACGTTGTCAAACTATAATCACTATGAATATATCCATTTCATTATAACCAACCATTCCAACACTTGCGATTTCTATCAAATTTTGTTATAATTTATCACTACAGAAAAAATAAAAAGATTGTGAGAATGGTATTAATTTGCAAATACAGTATCCTACATATACTATCATAAACAAACGGAGAACAAATTATATGTCCAACTCGGCAACAAAGTACATTGACTGCCTTAGCGAAATTCCTAGTCACGCTAAGCTCGGGTATGAACTATAAGCCGAGGCAGTCATTCTACTACTTTGCTGCCTAATAAAACAAATAACTTCACCACTATTGGGAAAAACGAATCTTGAAACTATGAAAGAATAAAAATATTTCTTTTTGTTCTAAACCAATGCTCATCTATTTGATGTCATTGGGGTTGAATAATATATAATAGAAAATTCATATAAGAGATCGAAGATGCAATATTAAAACGATCGAGGCGTCGCAAAATGGGCCAGATGACCTTATGTTAGGTAATGGCTCATATGGAATACACGTTTATTCTAAATTGAATGCGTCCTTTTCCCATTGTTGATAAATTTGATCTCATGACTACATTCAATTGTCTGAAAACCAAATTCAGCAAATTTTCACTCGAAAGTTCATTGTAAAATTGAAATAATAACCATATTCCAAGGTAATTAACTGTTAAACAGTTTGTGGATTGATACCGAATCTAGTTATATTCATGAATCGACAAGCAATTGCTGTCACTCAGTGTATCGTCGATAACAAAAAAATTTGTGTTACAAGCAACAACACCAGAAATTACCGCACTAGTAAGGTGGGAATAGAAAAAGTACAGTACGCAACTCAAGGATAAGGCAAATAAGATGCACTGTCCAACTGTACGTAGTGATTATACTCTGCTGGAAATGCTTTATTTTCCATTACATTTCTTTGTTGTTTTCATTTCAGTTCATTTTGTTATTTTTCCGTTAATATTTGACTTTGACTGATACAATTCATAGATCAGATTTTGAAAGTACCCATTTCGATATTTCCTTGCTTCCTTCATATTTTCACGTAGATTATTTAACACAATTTGAATGTTCCTACTTTTTTTTGTTATTGTCAGAGCTTTAATACTACATTTCGAGCCTTTACTCCGTTTTCAACAGGTTTCCCTGGTTTCCCATTGGAAATTCGAACCACTGATATTAGAACATTGTCAACCAGAATCAAACAAACGTTCTCGGAAGGCAGCTTCATCTAAAAATAGAAAACCATAAAATCCAACTACTGAATCATGAATTTAAAAACATATCTGTCGATTTTATCAGCCCTAGGGTTTTGGATTTTAATAAGCGTATGATATTAATGACGTGAATGTTAAATAAATATGATACACAAAGATAAAGATATGAGGTCTCAGAAAAAAAATAGAACGAATTGGGGTTATTATTTCACGAAACATTTATAGATTCATTACTATACATTTGAATTCATCGATACAAATATACGTCAGAAAATTTTTGAAGAGCAGTTGCGAGTAATCGTGAAATACAAAATAATACAGTTTTGACTTTTGAATTACTAATTGACAGTTGATCGAGTGAATATAGATGACTATGATACAGGTGAACCAAAAGTGTTCTTGTGTATCAAAAACTGTATTTTTGATTAATGATACTACGTTATTCCAGCATATAATCATGAAGAGATCGTAATGATGCAGCATTACAACAATGGTTGAGGAAGCAGACATGTACCTCTTTGATTTGAAATGTTCATTTACCTGCATCATGTCGAAATGTAATACAGTTGAAATTTCGAATTTTTGAAATGATTTGGTTTCATAAAAATTCATGATATTTCGATCTGAATAAAAATGTATGTAATGTTTCTGACATGAAAAGAAAAAATTATTTTGTTTTGTTGAGTGAAATCTTCGAAATTCATTGTTGTTTCTTCTAGTTTCTTCGGGATTTCATATGGTCGCTTCAACTGGTAGTTTGATGATGAATTGTTCTGAGTACTTTGTGATTTCCATGATATAATATAAACATACGAAGAATAAAATGCATGAAGTTACATATAAAAATTTGATGCAATCTATTCGGAAAAAGATAATAAGTCACTTTCAATGCACAGTTCGTTTCACCTTTCAGGGAAATCAGCATAGGAAATAAAAATGACTCATATTAATTCCAGTTAAAATATGTCTATGATCAGTTCTTCAATCATCAGAATTTAATTAAAATTTTGACCTTATTTGCGGGGTTTATTATGACACTAAGTAGCAAAACACACACATCGGCCTGAGAATAAAAGGGAAAACTCAATCATAACACTGAAGATATCACTCAGTTCAGTTCATTTTTGTTCTATCTACCGCAGAGATTCATCGAAAATATTCATCTATATTTGCTGTAAATGCTTTATCAGTAATGGAGAAGATACGTGTGAATAAAAACCTCGGTGTAGCATCTCCATATTTGGAATAAGACGTTTTGTATTTCAGGGGACACCATCAGATTTAGATTCTCAATATGAACTAGATGAATATTTTTATATAAAACGAATTCAGAAGCTATCAAGTCAATCTCATTGAAGAACTTAATATTCATTGCAACGAGAAATAATACATCTATCAAAAAGCTAAAGATTCATTTCATGGCATAATACTTCAGCCATCAAACATGTAATGTCCACTTTCTTACAAAAAGTGTAACCCAAGATAATTAAAATTCCTGGTGCTTTTACTGATACCTCTCAGCTGTCAAATTGAAGTGGGAGCTTACATTGTTTGACGGCAAGTGATTGGTGCAAATGCGGTTTTTAAAACTTTTTTTTATTACAATCGTATTTGCAAGAACCTAGCGCCTGTCTCTAAACAGCCAAGCAAATTTTCTTCATCATTGTATTATAAAATTATCACTTGTATGCTTACCATACTTATCTAACGAACCTTCATATAATATGGCGAAAGGGGCAATGAATAATCTAATCTGATAGAAAAATAGCCCATTTCACTTCTCAGACGGGTATTATACTTCGAATTGAATTATTTGAAATATTATTGCGGTTGAAAATTCAAATAATAATGATCGTTTTCCATTTCACATTTTTCTGTTTCTGTTCCTTTTGATCTTTTCATTTCACTGATGATAAGTTCTCTTCAATACTGTTCGTGCTTCAAGTCACTTCGAAAATCATCAGAAGTGACATGACAAAAAAAATTCATTTACCTTATAATTTAACGGATAACCTGAAATTTGTCGTCATGCGCGCGGAAAATGTTGCGTTACCAGGGACTTTATTCTTGAGATTCGACTTTATGTTGTGTCGCATTTCCTCAAAACTTCCTTCTCTTCACAATGAAAGTAACAATATATCAGAACCATGAGGAAATCTGTGAAATTTGGCAACAGATTCATTTTCAATCTTATGAATGCATCCAACTGCCAATTATCATTCCATCCAATTAGCCCTCGTCTGATGTGCAAGGTGCAAGGTACAGATTTATGCTCTAATTGTGTGTAATTGCAATAAAACGACAACTGTTGATGCCGAACAGTTACGAGTTACCAAATTTTGAGATATACTTGAAATTTCATACGAATCCAGTTCTTAGGCCTAAAGATTAAAGTTCATAATTCGAAGTTGTAGTAATTTCTCTGAGAAAAAAAACATTGTTACTGGGTGATATGCCATTAGACTAGATTCACTACTACAGCAGTAGATGAGTGTCACCTGAGATGTGGAGTTATTTTGAATGATTTTCACTTTACAAAAAACGACACTCATATATATATATATATATATATATATATATATATATATATATATATATATATATATATATTTGATCGGCTAGGCTTCCGCGGTTAGAAATGTGCTGGCTGGAACTTCCGGTTGATCCGCGTCTGGAATGATTTACTTGTCTTTGCCATTTGGCCTCATGGGTTTGAAACCCTACCAACATTCCTGACCCACCTTAACACCATTCACCCCAACATACAATTCACTATGGAAATAGAAAAGGACGACTCCCTCCCATTCCTGGATGATCTCATCAGGAAGTCCAACAATTCTTTCACTCACACCGTCTACCGCAAACCAACCCATACAAACCGGTACCTCAATGCCAAGTCTCATCATCACCCAGCACAATTGAATTCGGTTCTGAATTCTCTCATACATAGGTCCTTCAAACTCACCGATAACCACAATAGATCCAATGAAATGGAAAAGCAAACCCGAGATCTTCACCCTAGACCCCCGAAGGACGAACCTGAACGACAAAAAGCTTTCCTTCCATATATTCATGGTGTTACTGATAAAATAAGTCGAATTCTGACACGACATGACATCAAAACCATTTTCACAGCTAACAACCAAATATCCACCTACCTTCGAACACCCAAAGACACAATCCCCAATGAAACCCAAGCAATATATGAAATACCATGCTCTAACTGTCCCAGAACATACATCGGCCAGACCAACCGACGAGTGTCCTGTAGAGCATATGAACACGAACTAGCAGTCCGTAATTCTGACACAAACTCAGCATTATTCCAACATCATTTAGAAACAGGCCACAAAATAGATTTCAAAAACACCAAAACCATTGCCACAGGCAAAACCCTCCAAACCAGAGTTACCCGTGAAGCCATTGAAATCGAAAAACGTCCCAATTGCCTCAATAAACGCGACGATTCTCAAAGACTCCCTAATACCTGGAAACCACTCTTGGTCCGACATACTTCTATTTACTCCGACTTGGGAACTAATCCGTTCGAACCTCCCATCGACCGTCCGATCCCTGATCCTGCCATAATTACTAATGAACCCTTAAATCCCACCAACCTCGATTTCCAGTGATGATAGCCAGCTAGTAAGAAAACTCAGACCTAGACGCAAGGTCACTAAATCTTGAAAATGGCTCCGAAATGGGAGCCCAAACGTAGACAAGTAAATCATTCCAGACGCGGATCAACCGGAAGTTCCAGCCAGCATATATATATATATAAATCAGCAATCAAATTATTTCCATTCCATTGCAGATGATGCTCATGCTTGTTACGAACTATTAGATATATTACAATGTTGTAACCTAGTCCATAAGTATATACTTGTACTACCTTCATCTTCTTGCAACACACAATAAATACAATAGCAATTATAATGGCAAGCGGTCAAATTATATCTCTACTAACACCAGAAAATAACCATCTCTTTTCTACTCCTACCAGTAAATATGCTAATTACTCACTGAACGGATAAATAGGTGATTCCATTAACTTGAAAAAAACAATATTATTTCTAAAATGAAATTTGGATTTCGTAGTAATGTATCAAGTGAGCATGCATTATGTCATCTAACAACTAAAATTTATGAAGCATTAGAAGAAAAATCTCCAATTGTCTGTCTATTCCTTGACCTAGCTAAAGCATTCGATTCGGTAAATCATGAATTGTTATTAAAAAAATTAGATAAAATTGGTTTTCGGGGAATGAGTTTCAAATTACTACAGAGTTATCTTGAAAATAGAAAACAATGTGTTAAAGTAGGAGAATTTATAAGTTCAGAAAAAATATTGAATTATGGGGTTCTACAAGGAACTGTTTTAGGACCCATATTATTCAACATATTCATCAACGATATCTTTCATTTGAAAACAAGTGGACTCATACATAGTTTTCGGATGATATAGTGATAATTCACAAGTCAAAAACATGGAAATCTCTCAAAGAACTTATTCAGAATGACTTCAATAATGTTGGATATTGGTTTGACCACAATTTGTTAACATTAAATTTTGAAAAATCTGATTACCTTCCTTTCATCTCTAATCGAAATCATTTGCCCAATCTTGGCCCGATTAAAATAAAAAATTCATGCATTAAAGAAGTAGATCGGTTAAAATATTTAGGAGTCATAGTAGACAGACATTTGAAATGGAACTGCCAAATTGAATATGTCATAAAAAAGTTACGACCGTTATTACCTAAATTCAAATTTTTACAGAATATTTTGGACAGAAAACATATGCGAATGATTTATTTTTCTCTAGTCCAATCTCAATTGAATTATGGTATTTTATCATGGGGGGGAGTTGACCAAATATATCTTGAGCCTTTGGAAATATTACAAAAGTGGTTTTTGAAAATCATATTTAATAAAAACCTGAGATATTCTTCTGATAAATTATATTCTGACTGTAAAATAATGGATATTAGGCAATTATTCAGTTTCAAGATACTTACTTATATATTTTCTCATAAAAATTGCATTAATTATAGTAAGCATACTCATGATACACGAAATAAAAATGAGATAACTGTAAAAAATAACATGTGTAAAGTAAAGTCACAAAAAAAAATTCTATATTTAGCTCCATTCATTTATGATAAATTACCAAATTCAATCAAAATTACCAAATCGAAATACACATATAAGAAAAAAGTGAACACATGGATTACTGAAACTCCTAGACTATATTTCCAAAATATTATTGAAAGAAAATATCCAATATAGCCTGTGTCATGATTAATGGTATCTATTCATTTTTATACTACTATTCATCTTTGATATTTATGATTTTTGTTTATATTCTCATATTCACTCGAATTATATAAAAAATCTAATATAATGTTTCCTTACAACAAGTGCACAACTTCGCGAGGTTCAATTATTTATTCACATATTGTTATGTTTTTTTGCATTGTTATTGATATTTATTGTGAATAAATTATTATGATTATATTATTATTATTGTTGTGATTTCATATCCACACAAGGTAGGATATGAATTCCACCAATCACAGATTACAAAATACTTGGTTATCAGAGAGAACCTCGTAGAAACGTCACAATTCTCATCTGTCTATCTAATTATCGAAATTTTCAAGCATTTTCAAAAGTCAAAGAGCTTAGCGAACTATATTCAAGGTTGAATTATCACAAGTGATGTTTTTTTTTGCGGAATTGAAGGACTAACATCAACTCTGAATCATTTACCTAGTCGAGGAAAAAATTAACTGTATAACTCGAATGGATATGGCCGCCATACCCCTCTTTTTTAACAAACTTCTATTTCCTACGACTATATAGAAAAGTAACACATATCGCACTCTCCACTCCTATGGAAAGTGTCCTTTATTTTCACTTGTGTGAAAAGTATTTTCCGCACGGCTATCAATAAGCCGTCAAACACTTGAAACCTGTAAGATTTTCAGGTGTAATTATTAATTGCTCTTCCTCATTGATATTATTTACATCAAAACTGAACTAAAACTGAATCAAAACTCGGCCTACGCCTCGTGCTACAATATTTACCACTCGTGTGAAAACTGACACTTTCCGCACTAGTGATGTAATATACTATTTCTGGTGGAAGAAACGATCAATCAAATCGTAGACTACACAAAGCACACCATTCTCTTCTCCAAATCAATGTGAAACGAACTTCAACTTCAATAAAAGAAGAAATACTGATATCAATAAATACTCATGGTCAGGCAGTCTCCATATGACCTGAATTTTTTGAGAAATCTTCATGAATGAATCGATATTCCTTATTTTCTTGGAACCTCTACAAACAACGAATTCATTTGATAGGTATATGTGTACTGACCGAAGTGGTGGCTTCTGCACAGAAGTAATTATCTCAATACCATTATAACATGCGCTTATACATCCCGTATATTCAGTTCGTTATACTTCTTGAATTTTGTAGTTTAAACGAAAAAACCATAAAGCAGTAATGAGTTTTTTCATTCAGAATTCCCCCTTTGCTCGTCACGGTCGTTGACCACCCCAGTTTATTAACTGAATCAGAACTCAGCACCAGCAGTTGAACTCTATTTCAGTATAGAAGACTTACGTTTTTATTCATCTTGATGATTTATTATTCAAATTTGTGAATGGAACGCATATCATCACCAAGGATTTCTTCAAAAGAAAATCGTAAGGAGAATGCGTCAACTCGAAAGGAGAATCATGAAAGAAAAACAGATTTTTTATCGGAATCAGGACTTCCTCTCATTATGAATCCAGTGATACTCTAATATTATTATACATTATATTTTATTTTTGTTATATTAGTGCTCCTTATGAAAGTTTCTAGAGTGATGAAATTTAAATTATTTTAGACACTTAATTCTCATCGACAGAACGAATGTCACATTATCTGGTTCAAGGGATAGTTGAAAAATATTGCAATGGTATTTACTACAGATACAAAATTGCTATTACGTTTGCTCCCAACGAATATGTGGTATGTTACACGAATACGGAAAATGCCATTAGCAAGCTCGTTCCCCTAATAGGATCTCATTGATTTTCAACTATAAAGTTAAATGGAATTGAATGGAATGTACTAATTAAAGTTTTTCAGGATCTATTACATTAAAGAAAGAAGAATTAATATTATTTCCTGAACAAAATCAATCGCACCTCTAAAAACTGACGACGTTATATAATAGCCTAAGAAGTATCCAGAATAATTCACGTGGTCATTGAATACCGGGCAACGTTGAAAAGTATTCAATTCAACATTCAGAGCAGGAAACTTTTCAACGTTGTCCTGATTTCAAAGATCGCTCAAACTTGTTAGTGGATTCTTGGAAACAACAATTACCTATTCTATAGACGCTTTTTTATCGTTCTGAATCTCTTCTTATAACAGAGATATATAGCTTGTCTATGAAAATCTTTGACGACACCACATAAAGAAATCAGGTTGCTTTTTGTTGTTTCAAAATTGACATCAAAAACTAAAATTGATCAATAATCATGATGACATTGGTTCCGATGTAAAGAAACATTTATCAAAAAAAATATATGTAATTATACAGAAGACTATAGACTTTATCCTTTCGTGTCAAGAGCTCCCAAAAATTGAATTGAACTGAGCTCCCATCTGTACTTGTCAAACTTGAGCTCGAAGAGACAAAAGGGTGGACATTTTGACTGAACACGTGATTGAAAGTCTTTCGAATGGTGTCTCTTTTTGATAAAAGCGAATTTGTCATCACTCAGTAATTTCTTCTATTCGATTTCGTGCCAAGAGATACTTCACAACATGTCATCTCCTGTCCTGATGTCATATGAAGCAGAGTTCCGAATCTGACGATGGAATAATCCCTCGTTGATTTGGAAGCCAAAAAATCCCTTGAAACCCAATATCCATAACAAGTATTTTTCTAAAAGTAACAATTTTTGTAATTGGAACTTTACAGTAAGACATCTGGTACAGAACGTGAAAAATCCAATGTAACCAATTTTCCTACAAAAAAAAACAATCGTCAGTCGACGGCAACATAAGATAGAATGCACAGTCTGTACAAATTTCACTAAAACCTTTCGAGCAGGTTTAATATTTTTGTCGTTGGGTGTTTGGAACGGTGGTGTCTGTTTTCTCACGGGCCGCACCACATGACTCACAGACAATGAATATATAAAATGATCGTGAGTGGGCGTCTGTGTGTGTGTTCTCTTTGACCAAGCCCAGCAAAAAACCATAACAACTCCACGGACGGTCTTTTTCCATTGAAACTATATTTATTCGTGGAATGTATCGTTGAATATGTCGAGTTGGCTGAACTTTTTTTATCCAAATAATGTGACTGGTGAAAATTTGCGATTTTACTATAGTTCTTCGAAAACCTTCCCAAATAGAACAAAATCCTCGAAATTCGAAACTTGTGTGAGCAATGAATTAACGGGGCCTCACCTATCAACGTGTATCTCAGCACGCTGGTTTCGTGATGGGAACTCGAACCCCGGACTCCCGCATGACAAACAGATGAAAATAAAATAAAATCAAAATTGTTTCATTAAATCCTTTTTTTTACAACCCTGACTTAAACACTAAACACCCTTTTGAAAAAATCTTTTTAGAGTTTTTTGTTTCAATTGTTGAAATAAATAATAACTAATTTTCCAGAGTTTTATTTGATTTTTATCAATTTAAAGTACGCGGTCCCTAAGAGATTAGGGCTGGGCTAAATATGTAGCTATTTTTGTGGGTTTTGAGAAAAAAAATATTACAAATTTTCATTTATTTGCTATTTGTGTATATTTATTATTTTGCAGTTAGTGCGATAAAAGTTAATTATTGAGCATTTACATTATTACAATACAATTGAGTTCTGCAATCCTTCCAAATACATAGTATTTGTTCTTTATTTATACTGCACCCTCAAAAAGCCATTGTTAATACTTAATCGTATATTTTTGAACAAATTGCTGCTGAAAGTGAGAATGTTATAGTAAAATTCAATAAAATTGATTTTTATTCATGATATAAACGTAATTTATTGATATTTGATACATTTGTTCTTACAGGGTTGTATAAAAATGAGTGAACCATCGAATAGTGATGAAAATAAAAGTTACGACGGCCTCATTCGTGACAAAATCGGATCTAATTCTCAATTAAGCTCCGAACTAGGAGACATTGAGATCTATTTCAGATATCTGCATAATAATTATAGACAATATTTTTGATGGTTATAACAAGAACTACACAAAACCGATGGAAAGAATGCGTCGTTGGAAAAGAAATGCATGTAATGACATGATATTCAATAACACCACGCCTCTCAATGTGGAAAGGAGAAATTTTCAGCGAACGCCAAAAATAAGAGTAGGCTCCTAGATATGCTGCTAGAAACACTTGCGGAAAATCCTGATCCCTGATCGAAAAATAGAATTTTGCGAAATGATGACGGAAACCATCGCAAGGCATTTGTTTTAGTGACAAATGTACATTTTTTCTCAATGGAAATGTTCAGAAAAAATTGCCATTTGGGCAGGAATATTGGGAAACAATATTGTATTGTATGTATTCATTGAACAAGCTCTAACAGGGGAACTGTATTTGATATGCTGTAAACTACTGTTGTTCCTCTAATCACCGAAATCGTCTAAGCGAATCTTAATAGATTTGATATGGTTATTGTATTCCAACAAGATGGAGCACCACCACATTACTCCAGGCGAGTAAGAAACTATTTGGATGATACTTTCTTCAGTCGCTGGATAGGCTACCGAGGTCCTATGGAATGGCCAACCCGTTCGCCAGATTTGACACCTTTGCGCTTTTTAAGGGGCTATTCGAAGTAGAAGGTGTGAGAAACTGAACCTGTTGCAATATTGGATATACGGCAGAGAATAATACATATTTATTGAAATGTCAACGTTCCTGTGTTCGAGAATATTCGGCATTCGGCTTTAAAAGGATGTGACACAAGATCCCCCTTCCCATTTTTTTTTCTTAGATGGCGCACAGCCAGTCGCCATCATGAAAGTTTCATCTGTCAATTTCACTTCAAAATATAGCATTCACGCAACCATTACGTTACTGTACAAAATTCATCAGGTATAAATTTTTGCTCTAAACATTATGTTTCCTTGTCTCTCCCATTTTCCAGCAAATTGCTGTTAAGATTATTTGTGATCGAAATCGGTCATTATTTGTTTTGAAATGTTTTTATTTGAGCTTTCGACAAGAGTTAGGTAATGTCGTTGGGGTAAAAAGTAGAAATATTAAAACGAATGATCTTAAAATGTTTCAAACACTTCAGTAATAATAACATAATTCAAATTCATTCAAATGAAAACTAAAATTTACCAAAAAAAACTTATAATATTTGATGATAAATATCATGCATTAAAAAAAATTGAGGAATAATTCAGAAACAGTAATTGACAGCTGTATATGTATGTCACAACACTCTTGATGTGGCAAAGCCAATTCCAGATTTTTCTTTATGGAATCCTACATTTGACTGATTTCTTGATGTTCAAGAACTTCAGATGATATGGTGCATTAGTGGGAATTATTCCCTTTTCGTATATAACTGACCAGTATACGAAAGTAGACTAAGCAACAATGGTTGTATTATTTAAAGATTGATTCTTGGTGTATGGCGAAAGTTAGGAGTTACCTGGGGCTAATATTGTCATTGAATTAAGGTGGTGACGGTCACGTCACTATGAGAATCGAATTTTAGTACGTGTCAACACAATAATGCCAAGAAAATTGTTAACCAAATGCTTACAAAGCACATTGCTCGTTTTTTTTTCTTTCAGAGTTTCTCATAACACGGAATGCACGAAAGAATAGTCCTACATAACATATAGCATAGCTGCTTTCATTTGCCATGCTCGACTTGGGTAAGCTCTGTAACCTTTATAATAATGAATATATCAGTATTACATTAATTAATTATCTAATGGGAGTACAACTTGGAATGTTAGGTATGTGCACGAACACGTACGTTAGCTAAACTTGACCATTGCAGTTATAAACAGTAATGAAAGTAAAGCCATTAATCAGGTAAAGGTTCTTTCTTATAAGGCTTAAGAAGTAGAGGATAATATTAATATTATGGATCGTCCATTTTAATGATTGTTATTGAATGCACATTCATATGTGCCTACCAGGAAGTCCATGTTTTCGAAGGTTCCTTTTTTTTATACAGCATGTCAAATATAGCAAGAGAACTGAGATTGTGCAAAAATGCTGTAGTGCGTATGCTCGTCTGCGTATAGGAGAGGCTAATATTCTCATGTCACTTTCTATATTTCACAAGCTGTAATTAAATGTGCATTTTTTTCGTCACTGGCATGAGCTGGGGACAAATTTGGGAAGATATGACCGGCGGTTTTTATGGAATTTTAAAGATTGTTATCGAGATATGTCATGTCCTGCCAATCTTCTGATATAACTGGCATTCTCGAATAATTTGAGATCAGAAATTTATAGCGGTAATAATCTTCATCAATAAATCTTCTAATACTTTCAAGTTCGTTTTTTCAAAGGAGAATGATAACCTAGCCTCGAATATCGCCTAAGCAAAGTATTTGTCGAAGACGAGAACTTCTGAAAGCTATAAAAACGATAAAAATTTGCTATACGTGCCAAGAACATGGGTTCAAATTTAAGTTGAAAATCTCTTTCATTGAAACCGTTACCAATTGAAATGAATACATTTCACTCCATAGCACCAAAAAAAAAACATTCACTAATATTACGTTATCAATATGGTGAGGGTGGCAAAGAAATAACATATTTTTCATCATCATTATCTCAGCAGATTTGTTTTAAATCATCGCAAAATTATTTCTGAATTCTCTTCAGGATGTTGAAATGTATCAGATTGATGCAGTTCGAATTTTTAAAAAAGGGATTTTGACCCTCGGCAGGAATTGAAATTCAGGTTGAAGTGTTCATACAAAAATGTACTTACACGGAATACCAAATCAACCTGACCCAAGGATTTGTCTGAAAATAACTCGAATCAGTTTTTCCACCTATGCTCTTTCGTAAGAAATGCCAACTTCATAAATCGTTGTTTGTTCCATCGATTCGATATCCTTAAGCGGTAGGAATCACCTGAATGAAAAAGATATAATCGGATAATTCCTCTCCAAAAGATGCCAACGGTGTTGGAGAAACACGCACCGATTGAAAATGATTTTAGTTTGGTGTTTGTGTAGAAAGGTTATAGTTTCACTCAGTCAATCGAACTTGCTTCATTATTTATTTATTAAACCATTTGAAATAAATTTTCATTCACATAATATTGTTTTTTTATATACAAATCCACACGCGAAGGAAGCCCTGTAATGTTCGTATAATAACGCGTGAATCGAGGGACAGGAGTTACGAATTGACATTAACTTGAAATTTTTGTAGCTTGTAAGCTTCAGAAAAACCCCCCTAAGAAAGGAGTTCCAAAGTTAAGCTTTTCTATTGGAGAAAGATCCCTGAGCAAAAGAGGTTCGATAGATCTCCAAGCTCACAACAAAGGGGTGGGAATTCTGAACTCTCCGGGTCATCCGTGTTGGTACTGCCAAGTGTGGAATCAAGGAGTTTCAATGAATTATTTGGTGCCGAGACCCACACATGAAAACTATTTTCGAAGACAAGCCAGGCCGTATCTGTGCCTTGTAGATCATTAGAAGCTGAAGAGACGTGAAGTTTTTCTACGCACGAAATAGAAATCCAAGTTCCTGGGAAGTTCCTTTAGCGATCGATCTCACGTGGTTTTCCCATGAGAAATTATAACTGACCGTAATTCCTAGCATCCAGATACTTGAATTTTTGGGAATAGTTACTCCTGACATCCGAATATCAGACTAATATAAATCGGCTTTCTTTAAGAAGACACATTTCTGGGTTTTCCCAGCATTCAATTTCATCAAATTGATGTTACCCCGTTTTATTATTCTGGCCAATCATCGTTAATACTACTGACTATGATGCCTCTCTGAATTTTCGTTTCTCGTGCTGATATGGGAACTCTGGAAGAGAAACTAGTATGAAGAGTATTGTCGTCCAAAAATTGTAATCACGAAATGTGCAGTTCACTCGAAGATATCAACAATTTTGCTGGTCTATCACGAGACTACTTTCCCAAGAAGTTTGTGCGGGCTCCTCATCCTCAAATAAACACTTAAACACACTATATAGACAAAACAATCAATTAACTTGACACATTCGGTCTGATAAGGAAGACAAACAATGGGCAGGTCTTGATGAGCGGGGCTATCTTGGCGTTCCGTGAACAAACTATAATGTCAAACTCTATCTAAACGTCTTAATTTCGTGACACCATTTATAAAGATGCCTTTGTCTTATCGCACTATCCGGCTCTTGCTCTCGAACTGTGAGAAGAAGACATTGGCATGGTAATTGGATCCCGAGACTTATGTTATAGACCGGGTCTGGTAAGGCTGATATTCCTTTTTTAAAGCGATCGGCTTGGTCTTGTTTCGTCGTGGAATAGCGACAGGCGCTTCTAGTCCGGGGGACAACAAAAAAACTCACACGCTCTTATACTGACTTTGGGATGAAAGATTTTTTTCTCTGACTGGGTATTCACTCTAGAATTGCACTCGGTGAAAATAAAAATTGGCTCATATTCGAAAATGTCCCTATATTTACCCTACTTTAAGATTGAAAAGTGGACAATTGTTCATTGAGAAGTGCAAGAGATCGACAAAGGCCTTTTTGGCCCCGTGGCCATTTTCCGTTATATTCTGCACTCATTGGGAAATACCTTCTGCTCTCAACGAAATTTGAGAAGTATTCACATCCGCGCTAATGTGTACGCATCAACACAGTTATACAAAACAAGCAACACATAACGATATTACAAACCCACTCAGTACCGAACAGATAGAATAGATATATACGAAGTTTTTCTCTTCCTCAACCATTTCAATAACTGACTGTCGAGTGTAGGATCACCCTATTTTTAAATTTTTTGGCATTGTTGGGAATACCGCAAATATTCCGGTGAGTAATGATAACATTGCTCTTGTGTAGCAATCCTAGTGAAAAATAACTGACATTCATGAAATCCGACTAATAGACCGGGAGGTCATGACAAGTGACGTTCCACCATTTTTTCGTGCATGCCTTTTTAAGGCTTGATAAATAACCCTAAAATATCAAAGATAGTCGGGTTTTTAGCCCCCCCGCGCGTCCTCTTCATAAGGAAAAACGCTTTTCTTTCTGTAGCGAATTTTCGTGTTTTTCCGTGATATGTTACTGCATGCCATTGTAATATACGGAAGTTCAAACTAATTGAAGCTCTAATAATTGATGGCATGCACCCCGCAGCGGCCCAAGATGATCAAAGGGTTGTGAAAACCTGAAAAAAAATTTTGGAAAATTCCGTGTTTTCAAATTGCATGCCGATGTGAAGAATTGAAGTTTTTGTAATAAAAACACTATGGAAAAATTGGCATGCACCCCTCGTAAGACCAACGGTGAAAAATTTCCGGAAAATTCTGTAAAATTTTAACACCGATTTTCCGTAATTCCAAATTGCATGCCATTGAAAAAATACTTAATTCGTACCATTATTCAATAGAAGGAAATTTGGCATGCACACCAGGGTGTTGCAAAATAGAGGCATGCGTGACGAAAGTTGCAAAAAACACTGAGCAAATTTAGGTGACTTGTTTTTGCATGCCTTTTTGAAATTCATGAATTTACCTTATTTCAAGTCATGAATGTAAATGGCATGCATGTAGCTACAGCCCAATACACAAAAATTGTGAAAAAATTGAATAAACATCAATTTTTTAATTGAAAAAAATCTAAAAAATGGCGTGACTTCTTTTGGCATGCCGCTATGTACTTTTTTGAGCCGAAATGCAAAATATCATGCATGTAGCTTTATGACAATTGGTTAAATAAACAAAAAAATCGTCCGATTAAATAATTTTATTATTTTTCAAATTTTTTATGAAAAATGAAAGTAGAAAATCATTTTCAGGGTCATTATTTTATACATGAAGTATTATCATCGAATTCACTCGCCGCCCTATTTGGGTTAATATTCCCATCTCTTACTTAACGCTCAGCCGATGTATCTGAGGCGTGAGTGCAAGTGAGCCAAGAATGCTCTCAGCCGACACCCTCCTACCGCACCACATGCTGCCAGAGCCCAGCTAAATATAAAATCTTGACCTGATACATCATGCCGACTGGTAGCGAACTTGTTGTTTACTTCTATATGGTGGTATAGGCAATGGCGTAGCGTGTAGCGTCTATCATAGTGTTACGTGCTAGCGCCGGCCCTGACGAGATCGTAAACGCAGATGAGGGATCGCGTCGTCATTTTCCAAGAACTGTTGATTGCCGCCTGGAGAATTCGAGACACGTCATCGGGGCTTCTCTCGAGGATTCTCGATAGATACGCAGGTATATAAGCATCGTCATATCGCGGCGGAGAGAAGTTTTTATTCGGAGATTAAGTTATTGACAGAGTTAGTTAAGTGACAAATTTTAATCAGAGCTATGTGGTGAAAGTTATTGGGAGCTAAGTGGAGCAGAGCTTTGTGCGGAAGTAGAATTTTTAGTACAGAGAGTTTTGGTACCGAGCACTGGAAAGTTATCGGAGCGATTTAAGTGATTGTGTTGTATTGCATTGTGATAGAGAGTTATAATAAAAGAAGTTCAGTGTTGTTCGGTGTTTCAATCGACGGACCCAGGGATAAATCGTAACAGTAGTGTCAGAAGTTGGATTTTGAAAGGATATATCGTAACAATGGTGTCAGAATTAATATTTTCCAGAAGAAAGATCGTAACAATAGGGTAGTAGTAACCTCTCGTGCTAGTCGACGTATGATAGGCCACGTTTAGACTAGAGACCGGGAGATTCGAGTCATTTGAATTTATTCTTTTTACAATTCTTGAATGTTGGACTGTGATAACATGTATGTTATTTCAGCCATCAACTTGAAATAATGTTTATTCAAACAATTTTCATGGAGCTACATGCATGCCATTTCGTATTTCAACTTAAAATAATATCTACAAACGAAATACAAAGTGGCATGCAAGAAGAAGTCACGGCGTTTTTTAGATTTTTTTTCAATCCAAAAATTGATGTTTATTCAATTTTTTGACAATTTTTGTGTATTGGGCTGTAGCTACATGCATGCCATTTACATTCATGACTTGAAATAAGGTAAATTCATCAAATACAAAACGGCATGCGAAAACAAGTCACCTAAATTTGCACTGTTTTTTTGCAACTTTTATTATTATCTATAATACGATGGGCTTATTCAACATGCATGCCATTTGAATTAGATAATTATTCCGTTATAAAATTAATATTCATCCTTATTAGGAGTGATTTGGAATCACGGAAAATCGGTGTTAGAATTTGACAGAATTTTCCGGAAATTTTTCACCGTTGGTCCTACGGGGGGTGCATGCCAATTTTCCCATAGTATTTTTATTACAAAAACTTCAATTCTTCACATCGGCATGCAATTTGAAAACACGGAATTTTCCAAAATTTTTTTTCAGGTTTTCACAACCCTTTGATCATCTTGGGCCGCTGCGGGGTGCATGCCATCAATTATTAGAGCTTCAATTAGTTTGAACTTCCGTATATTACAATGGCATGCAGTAACATATCACGGAAAAACACGAAAATTCGCTACAGAAAGAAAAGCGTTTTTCCTTATGAAGAGGACGCGCGGGGGGGCTAAAAACCCGACTATCTTTGATATTTTAGGGTTATTTATCAAGCCTTAAAAAGGCATGCACGAAAAAATGGTGGAACGTCACCTGTCATGACCTCCCGGTCTATAATTAAAACCAAGCTGAATATAAATTTATTATATTACGTAGTTGAATGCTATTAGCTTTGCGCCAATATTTATCTCTTGTTCATTTTATAATTTTTCAAATGGTTGTTACTGAAATAGTATGCATACTTTAGCAAAAGTTAACATTTATCTCTCAAGCAATTAATCACCTCAGCTTTCCACATGAAAATACGATACACTTTTCGCCTCCGTATGCATTACACTTTTATATTGATTTCCAGGTAATGTATTCTTTTTCTCTGAGTGGGTAGTTTAATTTTGGGAGATGGCCTAGAAAAACTATTCGAGGAAAGAACAATGGAAGTTATATCTTTTTTTGTAGATTGTAAATTAAAAAATATGAAGGAGCCTCATTTCTATACAAAGTTAATGTTAGTGAATCGAAAGAATATCAATTTTATTTTATAATATGGGCAACAATATAAAGGAATAAAAATGTGCCCTCCGAAATTTCTGCACCACAGAGAAAACTTTTCAATTACTTATTTCTCAAAACATTTTTATCATCATAAAAGTTAGTGCGTTTTCCTTTCATATTTTGTTATCGTATACGAGAGACGTCAAGAAATGTAATTTTATCAAAGACAAGACTAGAGCCATCTCTTTTGAAATTACTTCTTTCATTTTTTATAGTTGACCTTTTTGTAAGCTGTTATATACTCTTTCAGACCATCTTTATTTGAATTTGTAGAATTCTTCAAATAATTACCTTGATATCACTCTGAATTCAACGTAAAAATTCGGTCTACGCATGAGATTTGTTCACGGATTATTAATTTCTTGAGTTTTCTGCTTGCTGATATGAATTGAGACAATAGTAATTATTCATTACCAGAAATTATATAAAAAGTTTCATAGTCTACATAGTCTACAAAAACTATTTGGGTTGACTACTTCCAATTCAAAAGCAGCAATCCAATCTTCTCCTCAAATCTCATTTCGGAGAAGTGAATTTCTCAAACCCCTTCTTTTTCTTGATAAAAAACTTTCAAACCTGAAATGAGATTGAAAATAAGCATATATTTTCAAATGAATGTGATGTGATCAATACCAAGTGCTGATCTTTTTGTCCTCTACCCTCTACACCTTTTTCATATTTTCCTTTCATTCGATGCTCGTCAGACATCGCAAAGAAGGAATATAAACAAACGAAACTGATAGAAAAGGAATTCAAACATATTATTAAAAATCATGAAAAACTGCGCTAAGTCGGTTGAACAAACGGACCACCTAGACTGTCGCCACCTTGAAGAAATCTAAATTAACAATCTCTTGGAGATTTCGAATTAATGTCCTAACCCATTTGTTGGCATCTTTCACGTGTAATTAGGCACCATGGGATTTCAGACGATCTTTTATTTGTCCAACTGAGAGATTGGAGTATTGTTAAGAATACGAGAAGTACTTGATAATGGCTGTGGGAAAATATTGTTTCATAATATCATAATATTGTCTGAAATTCACATAATACCTCATTATTCTCTTCCACTGAAACCAACATTACCCTGATAACTACTCATGGGCTGTTTTCACGGTTAATTATCACTTATCATCAATTCAATTATTTAATTTAATATGACACTGTCTTTCCAAATACTTCTCAACGAATATCCCTTAGCATAGATGAATAGCTCATAATTTCATTAAAACATCCACGAGCACGTTATTTCAGGCCGTTGTAAATAACGATATTTAGAAAACTGTGATAAAATTATTTCGCTAATTATCAATGTCTTTGAGAGATTACAGCTGAATATTAATGTCTTCATGTTCTGAAAAAGTTGTGGGAAACAGACACACCAGCCAAGCCTATGATTAATGCGGGTGCTGTGGTCAGAATGCTATTAAAACCTGAAACTAAATCCAATAAAATCGGTATTTCATATATAACTTGGAGGGGGTTGAAAATTTCGATACGTATGGGAACAAACTTATAGAGCGTGAAGATTCTCACGAAAAAGGTATTCACATGTTTTTTCTCCAAAATTGCTTCCTATGAGAGATAATGAGCTCTAATTGATATTTTCAGATATATTTTAACATTAGGTAACACTGGATCACTAGCTACATCCATCGCAGACTAATTTTTGAAAAATTGCATTTGAATCACCGCCAAAAAAAAATTTTGTAGTCAGCAAACCAATTAGTCAGCAACTTCTCGTATAACTCAAATTTTGCCTATCAAAAAAAAAAGTAAGCAATTGACATTTCCAATTGGAAATATTTGACAAATGTCAACTACCAAGATTGCCTACAACAGATATTTGGATTTGTACAGGAATTTGCGTATGAGTTTTGAGAACGGAAGCAGATTCAGTTTCCGAAACGTTCACGATAAGTATTTTCATATATACATTAGTTCTTATTATATTTTTGATAGGCAAAATTTGAGTTATACGAGAAGTTGCTGACTAATTGGACTTGTTCTATCCAGAAATAACTGTTTTCCAATAGACGCAGCAACTTTTCGGGGTAGCTGAAAATCTGCCCTTCTACACTTGTATAGATTCAAATATTAATTCTTATTTTTTCAGATTGTGGTAGGTTACAAACTCAGAAAACTACGGAACAAATATCGATCCACCACAAAATAATGACGTTCTAACAGTACTTATGATCATTATGTATTTCATTGAAGACAAATATTTTATTATATCGTTGTTCAATAAGAAAAAGATAGGTAGTAGACGTTTTGACAGAGCCGCATTATCAAACTCAAAATCCACCTGCTCCACCATGAAGAGGGTTCATTGTCTTGGCATCATTAAAAAATGCGGTGATTTCAGTGCCGGTAAGTTGGTAGTGGTAGCGGAGCGGAAACAAATGAAGGATGTGTAAGGTGTATTTCCGCCACGAGCCACATTCGGTTACGCAAAGACGCCTCCCTGTTCTACTAGTATGTACACGGTGAAAATGCACACCTGAATGCACCTGCATAATATATGACATGGAATGATATGTATTCTGGAAAGCTCGAAGTAGATGGCCTTAGATGAGATGGAGGTATTATGTCAGTCGTCATTTGATTAATTGATCTATTGATTTGAAAGTGATTTACTTTGTATTTATCAATCCGTTTCTCAAAGCTTTGACGGTTAGTCATTATCTTATTCCTATATTTCTCGTCCAAATCTAACAAAATGAGGACTAACTAATTGTCACGAGAAGTTTATTTTGGTTCATTAAGTTTGTCGGACCCACATAACAACGATTATACGCCATTGTATTAATTCACACAACTCATTATGTAGATAGGATTCCAGTCACTGGATATTCTGACTAGAACAATAACTTCCTGACATTATTTTAATTCGCTCGAAGTTATGACGACAATTTCCAAAAAGTGAACAAAAAAGTTGCTTCAACACTTTCAGTAAATTGCCCAACTACCAGGTAACTGAAGAAACGGAAAAGGATATCCGAATATAATTGTGAGAACTGTAACTAAAAATACGTTGATCATAATCGGCAAGCTCTTGAAACATGTTCCAAATGATATTATAGCTCTAAATAAATATTGAATTCCCTCACACAAAACGTCCATTTTCCGTGAATGTTTCTCGTATCAAACTTAAAGGATACAATTCCTTATCGGAATTGATAGAAACCACTCCTCTGAATTACATTCCGAAGGCTTGTATAAAACTCATGAAGCAATGGTGAGTAGATGAAAATCAATTTTTTTTCAAAATATTGTTTGATTGTGATGTAAATGTTTGCCTTAATTGAAAATGAAGACAGATTATTATTATCTGAGATGACAATACGCCCTAGTTAAGGAAAATCATAGATCTCAACTTACGCACTATAGCGCTGAAATTGAACATTTTCCAAACAATGTGATAGCCCGGTATAGTTCTTGTGAGGGCAAATGAGGATGCATATCAATTTTCGCTGGAGGTGGACAAGTTACTACCGTTGGTAAATTTATTTGTACGAATTCCGAATTTCAATTTGAAAATAATTCGATAATTTATTCATTTGCCATTTTTTCATATTGGAATTGAAAAGGTTGGATTGAGAAGGAAAATTCAGTTGCTGTTTTTCATATAGATCTGACAGGCCTTCATACTCTTCTACTTAAAAATCGCAGTTCTGAGTATCGTCGATTAAGTTGAATGCCAAGGATACTAGTCCCAATCATTTTTGTCTTTCGATCACTAACGTCAGAAACAAAACAATTTATTATTGATTTTTTGGCGATTATACAAGGACATACAAGAAAACTTTCTTATACATCGCGAATCACCCACTCCACATACGGTCTCCTGAATTATCCAACCTGTCTCAAAACCGAAGACCATTCGTCGTGTTTTTGAAATACCCTCAACTCGATTTATTATTAGAATAATCGAATCGGAGATAATGTAATTAGTCATATTGAATGAAATATTCAAAAATAGTGCAAACGTTACTCCAGGTACCGATTTTTTTGTTATTAAAGAAGCAACTTTGGAATAAACCGCCACTTTCAAGAAAAACTGTAATTTACGTAACAAGTCCGGAAAATACTGTTTTCGGTCGTGTTGCGTACACTATTTTTTCGGCAACCGACCACTTTCCGCTTCCGGACGCTTTTTCTTTGAGAAAGTAGCATTTTCCTGGCCTAGTCCGGGAAGTACGTACTTTCCGGACTAGGCCGGAAAAATGCTACTTTCTCAAAGAAAAAGTGTCCGGGAAGTGGGTACTTCCCGGACGGTTGCCGAAAAAAGGTTTTTTTGTATTTCCCAGTTCACAAAAATCAGGTCGGGTGGCGCCCGAAAATAAAAATGATAGAATGAATCATCAGTTGAAAATAAACTTTTTCGAGTCTTTCTGGAAAATACCCACGACCCAGCCGCCAATCAAAAAAAGCATAGTATGAGTATTCAAAAACAACAATTAACTCTCCATCCCTAAATGAAAAAACAAGCACCCACACACGAGGCTTATTTTATAAACGATCGGACCTGTAGATTTGATAAGGTCTAGTAACTTGTTTCAGGTAAATGCTCTAATAATTGTTATTTTGTAACGTAATACTACGCAGAAGGAGGTCGAAGTAGTGGTCATTTAATTCCTCAACATGAAAAAGTATGTTTGGGCTCCTATTACATTGCACAATAGGAAATGATAACTGTTCTTTCGGCGTAGCTTCTAGAGCTCTTGTTTTTTTTTAAACCAGCTTTGATGACAATGCTTGCTTTGTTTTAAAGTGAGTACCTATACGAAATATGAATTGTGTGTTGTTTGTATCTGGTTCCTTGAGTCTAGAGTATTCCAATAACAATTGATTTCACTGCTTTCAGTGAATATTTAAGAGTTCATACAATGGATGTAATCAAACAAGCTAATCATGTGGATGTTTTCTTGAATCTTTTCAAATGAATATTGTCTAGAGATCTAACGATGAGTTGACTCTAAATAGCGCAAACCAAGAACGAATTGGCGGTGGTCTTGATGCGAATTTCCATTATCTACGATATTCAACTCCATTGATACTTAATGAATAATGAAATTGAAAATTTAGAAAGTTAATAGAAACAAATTACTATCATACGTCAAATTATTCTGGACAAGAGTCATCAGAACAAAATCAAATGGAGATATTATTATATATATTTCTATTTCGTTGCATTTCATTACTTTTATGGTTCTTTAATTTGTTGCCTGTTTTCTTAGAAGTTTCTATAAAGATCATTTTGTAGATAATGCAGGTCAAACCAAGAGAACGTTCTTGTTGAACGTTTTTGTTTTTTCAATTTGGATTTTAACCTTGATTACAATATTTCTCTACTCCAAGAATGTTTCGCAATATTTTCAAAGAAGTATCACGTATCCGCACCTCAAGAAACATTTATTCTGAACTGAAATATTTTGTTGAGTTTTATAATGAACTGTTTAATGCCTTAACATGGTTTTACCACCCGAAATTACGAAGAGTTTTGATTCAGGAGTGATACTTAGATCGTCTTTAACATACACGATTTTACCACATAGCCATAGGATCACCATTCGACAGTGAAAACTTAAATGCATTAATTTCGGGTTGATGGACGATTTTTGAATAATATATATATAGAAATATATATATAGTATAACTACTGCTCTTCGGGCTTGAAGGCCGTCGTACTTTGGAATTTCTTCCTGACGTTTCGCTAGCGCGAGTGGCCAGCTTCTTCAGAGGCTTATTCATCTCCGATGACTGTTTCTATTAACTTTCTAAATTTTCAATTTCATTATTCATTAAGTATCAATGGAGTTGAATATCGTAGATAATGGAAATTCGCATCAAGCCACCGCCACGCTGGTTTGCGCTATTAGAGTCAACTCATCGTTAGATCTCTAGACAATATCATTGAAAAGACAAGAAACACCCTAACTGTGCCCTTTACCTACCGCCTTGGTCCTGCCAGGACCACACCCCCTCTTCCCACCCACACTGGAAAAAAAAAACCCAAACCGCCCCTGGCCCCTTCCTTGGAGATGAATAAGCCTCGTGGGAAGAAGCTGGCCACTCGCGCTAGCAAAACGTCAGGAAGAAAGTTCCGAAAGTAGCGTACGGCCTTCACGCCCAAGAGCAGTAGTTATACTAATAACCTCGGCCGCGAAAGCCTCACCATTTTGTCAATATTATATATATATATATATATATATGATATATATATATATATCGGTTGAGGGTATTTCAAACCGCGATGTCTTCGGTTTGGCGGGGATTCGGGCCGTTGTGGGTGGGTGTCCGTGCTCTCCTATATATATATATATATATATATATATATATATATATATTTCATCTATATATATATATATATATATATATATATATATATATATATATATATATATATATATATATAAGAATCCCTTTTAAATTCGGGAGTGCACTCAACAAGGAGATGGGAATAAAGTGAACTCTTTATTCTGTTCAAGCTTTCCGAGTTTTTTGGCTGGAAATTGGTGAATTGGTGGGGAGGTAACTTAGAATCAGGAGACGACCATAGGATTCTTTTCATCCCGTTTAACCACGTTTTCGGAAATTCCCCCCTAAGAGGATGAAAACCGGGCGCCAAATTCGAATGAGACAAGATGATGCCTCGATCCGATGTTCTTCAAACCTTGCATAAAAATTCTTTCACAGAATGGATGAAATTGATTGAAATTAGTCGTCTGATGGGGTTGAAAAGGGGCACAAAGTTATTCTAGGGGTTATCAACGCACAGCCTAAACCGCTGATCGTAGAGATATGACATTTAGAGGGTACGTTCTTTGTATGACGTAGGCATCCGATAAGAAAGAGTTTTCCGAAATAGGGGGTGAAAAGCAGGGTCAAAGTTTGTATGGGACAACGTGATTCCTAGATCCAATATACTTCATATTTTGCATAAACATTTTTTAACAGAATAGATCGAAGACGTGTTTCGTATTTAATTGAAATTAATCGCCTAACGGGTTGAAAAGGACTAGAAATTCATTTTAGGGGTTAATCAACGCAGAGCCCAAACCACGGATCGTGTAGATCTGAAACTTTGAGAGGTTGTTCTTTGTATGACGTAGGCATCCGATTAAAAAGGGTTTCTTGAATCCCGTCCCCAAGGGGGTGAAAAACGGGTAAAAGTTTTTATGGGATAACGTACTTCAATCTACTTCAAATTTTACGGGAATACTTTTCAACAGAATTGATGGAAGACATATTTCAATGAAATTCATTGTCTGACGGGGTAAACAAAGAGGTTTATATCATTTTTGACGCTCTCAAACGCTCTTTCGAGTGCGCTCAGAAAGTAGAGCTGTGATGAACCTGATAAAACTAAGTACTCAGAACTAGACAAAATAATTGCATCACAAAAAGAATTATCACTAACAAAGTCGACACGGGTCGGCTAGTATGTTCTGATAATGTGGAATACTCCTCTCTAAATTTTACCATTACTATTCTTTCGATTTCACTCTCAGTTCAAGACTTGCACCCAATTGCAAGTTTCAAAATTGTCAGCCTATTCAATTTCCCAATGAATTATTTAAAAGCTCCACATGAAACATCTTGTCGAGGGCCCGAGTGGAAACTTGCCATCCTCACCTTGCAACTTGATATCGCATCAGTCCTTTCGGGCATTGGGGGTGTAATATAAAATAGAGCACGCGTCCTTATGGCAGATGGCGTCTGACAAAGCACCGGGCAGTATCAAGTAACCTCTGATCACATAAACACCTGGATGAGCTAGCTGTCTGCACTCTGCACCTTTCCTCTCTTTTCGTCCTGATGTATGGTTCTTGAAGAGAAAGGACAGATTACTTTCGGTAGGTATCAATTTAAAAATCTACTTTTGTACGGTCGACACATGTTATTCGTAACAGTTATATTGATGGGTGTTGTGGATAGAAATTCGATAGAAATTGATAGAAAAATATCAGTCACCGTTTGGCGTTGATGTTTTTGTTATTCATTAATAAGGATACATATGTCATTCAAATAAATTGACTTTGAAATGAAAAATGCAAGATTATCAGGTCTGCCTGAAGCCTGGTAACAAACGTAAATGAAGGATGCAATAACTAGTTGATGCGGCCGCACAAATTACATAACGACGACAGTTCACCCCTCTATTCAGTTCGCAAGTAGAAAATGTTCTTCATTTGTGGATTCAGGAAAAAATTTATACTTGATAAAAACTTAATTCCATACATACCACTCATTCCTCATATTGAATCACAATATCTAATGAATTATCCAGAAAATTTTCAAGAAAAACGTAAACTACCTACCTGAATCAAATATCTCATTTAGAATTCAAAACGATGAAGAAAGTTTCAATGCAAATCTTACGGAAATTACTCCACTCGAAAATATATAGCCTCCTGAATCAAATGTGTACATGAATAGGTCATATTCTGTATATTCTCATATTCAATATCAAGAAATAGCAGACATATTTCTATTGTGTTTTGGCTGATCAATCCGTAAGGGGGGTTGATTGGTTGGATGGCGTTATTGATAGAGAAATGTATGTAACTTCCTGATAATGACTCTAGCATGAGAGTCAAAACGTCGAACATTTCATTATTTTGCACACGGATCAATATCCGGAAGGACTATTATCCCTATTCCAGAGTCCGTGAAAATAGTTCATTGTTCAGTAGGTAGGAAAAGCCTGACATTTATGGACCACACAGAGTCCAGAAATGTGGTTTTTCCTACGAGGTAAACATTCTATTTTTACGCAAATCGTTTGAAATTCGACAGATATTATTTAATTTTGAAAATATCGCGAATAATTTCATTTACAAATGATTGGTGCTTTGAAATTCGTAATGGAATTACTTTGGCTACTGTGGAAACGAGTTCTCGAAAGTGAAATGATAAGTGATGATGAAATTTCCATTCGTGGGACTTCTTCAGAACTCGAGAGATTTCCTTACTGTAAGAAAAAATCATTTCATCACAGTAAGGAAATCTTGAATTATTCTTCAAGAAATTTCGTCTGGAATGTAAACATTTCCAAGCGATTTGGGAAAAACATTCATTTTAGCACCACACCTGAACGGGCAGGAAGGCGAGGGATCTGATCGAACGATGCCGATTGACCAATGGAACTGTAATGACTTTAATCAAAACTGTTGGTTTGAAAAGTTGACTTTCGGTTGTTTGATTTTGTCTCTTTTCAATAATTAGCAAGTACGATATCAACAGGATGTCACTACTCTGGATGGTTACGCAGAACAATTCGAAGTAGTTGCACAGTAATCCGAACAAGGACCGTTAAACTAGGGAATGACCCTCCATCAGCAGAGTAATACCCTGAAATACTGATCCTCAGATTCTAGCAATAACCGCTTCTCCTAATCCCCTATTCATTCTGATTTATCTTTTTCTGATTAGTTCATCTCAAAAACATAACATTTTGATTTTGAATGAATGGATATCTATTCAACTCTAGTTCCAGTTTTTCACATTCTCTAGCAAGCTCATTAATTATTTTGACTCCATGAGATATTTGACAGTTTTCTATACAGTTGAATTTTATGAAGACTAACCAATCGGAACCCTAGCGCCATAATCTCCAATTTTCTTTATCCCTACCAACGAAAAGTCGTTATGACTATTACTTATACTTCCTCCTATGAGAAAAATGCGCAAATGTTGACAGTTCTTCTCAAAAACCTGAAGTTCAGTTTGGTGGTGAACAACACTCCACATTATTTTCTTTTTGATTCACAAGTCACACATACTTTCACTATCAATCAGTACAAAACATAGATAGCAAGTTTCAAGAATATTTGAAAAAAGTGATTCATCTCCTTGGCAATAGTCCCTCTACAAAATTGCTTATAGAACACCGCAGAATAATTGGTGAACTGAGTCTGTTCTCACTCTTCTCTTTTTTTTTTTCATCCATTTATATTCCCCCTTCATCAAACGCTCTTTCGAGTGCGCCCAGAAAGCAGAGTCATGTGCGGACAGGGGTGCCGAAGCGCTCTGGAGCGTCTTACTGTTTTTTACGTTGTTGCATTTGCTATTTCACAAACTTTTTACCTTCCTCGTACCCTAGTGATATTTTTAAATTTAACCGCCATTATGAATTTTCGAACTTAGATATTTTTAAGGTATAGTTTTACGACACAGCGGTCCACTCAAGTTTCGAAAGCTATTCTCTTTGTACTTGGTAACACCAACTAATTTAAGAAATTGGTTTGTGTGTACTTACGTAACTTAATCCGTAGAAAACACATTTTTTTTATCACCATATCTCTGTACTTCAGTCTATAGTATTTGACACTCCTCTTCTCTATTTCTGTTACTATTATGTGCACTTTCCATTAGAACACTCTACTATGACTTCTGTTTTATTAGTCATTTCTATATAAATAATTTTAAAGAAAGGAGAGTGTTTTGGAAGTACCGTGATTTCATTTACTTGAATCACCTTCGTTGCTCTCTTTTCAGCAATCATTTCCTTGATATAGCCCATAAATTATGATTAGGTTGGGACGAATCTATTATTATAAATAGTCATCAAAAGGAGCAGATGTCCAGGACACGTTGATTATAATTCACTCAGTTATTATTTTCAATTCATTCCTTTTACAGAAGGCTTATATTTGATATCAACTCATAGTTCTGTCGAATAATTCCCTACAATAATAAAAACACCGCGGTTGAAAATAGCTATACAAACATCCTCAAATCTGCCAAATGAAAACAAGAGCATATGGCCACATATTTGCCCAAGACACGTGCCCTTCCAACAGTCAACAACGAAATAAAAACAGCCCCAGAGCAGGTGGCAGAAGACAAGCAGTAATAGAATTTGCATGGAAAAGCTTCAGCGAGATGAACCCACACGGCAGTCCTGTAGCACACGATTTTCGTCTCTAAAACAATGCTTTCATGAGAGCGAACTTCTCCATCACGAACCGCTTGGGCTGTCATATTGTCGGCAACCGTTCGGAATCCTAATAAGGGCCATCGAGAGGGCCGGAAGCATGTCCTTTGCCTCATGCTCCTACAGGAAGATGGTTATTGAATTACAGCACACGCCGCTAACTACGATTATGATTTTTTCTCTGTGGGGAGGGTATTATAAAAGTGCGGATACACGTATGTGCCTATTGTTTTTGGTTCCGCTTTTATTGGAGCGCAGGATGTATTTTCTGGTAATTGTTGATTGCCGGTTCGATATACGAAGCCCGTAAAATGCACCAATAATAATAATAATAATAATAGTGAGAACATTGTACTAGAGAGGATATATACTAAGTGAAATTATTGATTATATCATCAGATTTTTATGATGATGTTAGGAAATGAAATTTTGGAAACATATCATGCTTACTCAACATTAACTTGAGGATTACAGACGTGTTTTTGTATTTGTAGAGTTCGGAGTAGCACAAATTGACCATCATGACTACTTGTTGATTTTTGGTCCACTCCTAACACCTGTTCTTTGCAAGTTGTTCAACCACGCTTACAGTTTGGGGGGTATTTCCGTCAAACTGGAAGATTGCAAGAGTACAACCAGTCCCTAGAAGGGGCAAAAATAAACTTCCTGGCAACTACAGACCAATCGCACTGCTATCTATTATTTCAAAGGTCATAGAAAAAGCCATCAACATCGAGCTCATGAAATATCTGGAGCACTCAGGAATTATCAACGATAGACAATATGGCTTCCGCCATCAGAGATCAACTGGTGACCTGCTCGCTTACGTCTCACATATATGGCAACGATCTATTGAAAAATATGGAGAAACTTTAGCCATGGCGCTAGATATCTCCAAGGCATTCGATCGAGTTTGGCACAAGGGACTCCTCGCCAAGCTTCCGTCTTATGGTTTGCCCCCTCAGCTGTGTTCTCTGCTAGCCAGTTCTCTCTCAAACAGGTCTCTCCATGTAGTGGTCGATGGAGTTTCATCTGAGACTCTACCCATAAATGCTGGTTTTCCGCAGGGATCAATCTTAGCACCAACACTATTTCTACTTCAAATCAACGAAATGTTGGAGGCAACTTCATGCCCAATACACAGCTCCGCGGATGATAGTACCCTCCATACCGCTTTCTCTTCCAGGGCTCCTATATCGGCCCGTGAGAACAGAAATGAACGAGGAAGAAATGTTAACAACATAAATATGGACTTGGCAACAGTTTTCGAATGGGGATCTAATAACTTGGTAGAATTCAATCCAAACAAGACACAAGCGTGTCTTTTCTCTAGAAAGGCCGATTCCACTGTGCCCAACATAGTCTTGTCAGGGGTGACCAAAGCATTGAAGCCATCCATTTCCATGCTTGGCATTACTATCAGCAATAACATTTGTTGGGAGGATCATGTGAGATCCATTGCCAAGAGTGCATCTCAAAAACTTGGTTTTCTATTTCGCGGCAGGAGCTATTTCACTTCCGGTCAGATGCTTATGATCTATAAGGCACAGATTCGACCTGTCATGGAGTACTGTTCCCATGTTTGGAGTGCGGCACCTAAACATATCCTGAAACTATTGGACTCTACAGAAAAGGACAATCTGTCTCGTCGGTGATGCCTCGCTAACGAACTCGCTCACTTCTCTGGAACACCGTAGAAAAGTTGGCGATCTGTCTCTATTTTATAGATATTCTCATTGGCGATGCTCTCGTGAAATGTCGACATTCTTTCCTCCTTTGGCAGTCTCTTCGAGATTGACCCGTCAGGTTCAGTCTTCACACCCCTTCGTGGCCACCTTGGAGACCTGCAGAACATCTCTCTTCAAATACTCGTTCATCCAACGAACGGCGAGGCTTTGGAACTCATTGCCTAGGGAGGTGTTCCCCGAGGCATACAACCTTCAGAAATTCAAGAAGAACACCAACTCCTACCTTCTTTTCCTTGGTTCTCACGATGTTCTGAACATTATTGGATACCCCTTTTCGTGGGAACCAAGACAAAAAAAACTCAGTTCAATGATATATTACATGAATTATTCTTAAAAACAATTTCCAGAGAGGAGCATTCAATTTTGCCAAAAAGTGTATAATATTTTCACCCTCATTCGAAACAATATTATAAAATTTATAATTAATTTAAGGATTGATAGATTTTTTCTCTCAAGTATGCACAGCATTTAAACAAACTGCATCAAGCTCCAATAATTCTTCTCTGGAAGGAAAATAATAGCGGCAGTTTCTACTATGAAACTGAATGAAAGATCTTAAACTTCAAGACATTAACGGGCTCTGAGCTAGTGAGACCGACGAAGGAATAGGGGGATGCTGTGATTGACAAACCTGGGATGAAGTAGTAGTTATCAGAGAAATTGAAGATTCTCAAGAGGGAAGCCTTATATTCCTCTGTCTGTTCGGTACTGAGAGATAGTGTATAATATCGTGCCAAGGTTGGCTTGACCTATATATTTACATTTATGTGTAAACGTCAGCGGTTATTCAAACTTCCCAAATTTGAATGAGTACGTTTCAAAAAACGAGAGCAATAAGAGGTCGGAAAAGTGCCTTTCAGAGGTCGGCAAACATCGACCGCTCTTCGTTGAGCAGTTAGCCACATACCAACCTGAAAGTAGGTAACAAAAACATTTTCAAATAATTGATAATTTGGACATTAGTGGTACCTGAAGTGAAAATTTCCACATTGAGTTGGGGTTGTGGTAGATTATTGGTATACTATATATATATATATATAACCAACAGACAATGAATAACTTTTAGGCATACCTCAAGGATATATTTCGAATCTATCAATTTTATTATCTTGCAATGAATATCGCGAAAAAATTACACATTCTGACTGAAGTTGTAATGTATTTATACAAGATGTTTTCGAGTTTCTTGACCTCTTTTCACAATCACGATGTGGAGATCATAATTTGAAAATATTTGTATCATCTGTACCGCGGTACCACCGCTCTCTTGATTTGTTTTAAATCATCATTGCATTATTATATGCTTCAAATAGGAGAGTGGTATCAAGGTTTTCTGTACAGAATTACATGATTTCAACTTGACTCAGAAAATAGCCTATGTATGAAAACTTGAGAATATCGAATTCAGAGTGAAGAAGAAACGTGACAATAGTTACTAAATTTCTTTGTTTTGTTATCTTTCGTTTAATTTTATAGTTCTTTAATGTTGCTTGTTGATCTGGTATGTTATAGAGAACAACTCGCGGAACAATTTTTTTCAAATATAGATGGTATTTTTGTATATCAACTAGTTGAAATATACTTGTTTACAGTCAAACAGCTACAGTCTAATTTCTATGTCTCCTGACTAGTCTAATGTCGTTTATTATTATTTATACGTATTAATATTACATATTATAGTAACAGTATAGTATAGTAATGAATAAAAAACATCCGAGAATTCAAGGTTTGAAAACAATTACTGGAATAAACGTGAATGATGAAATTCAAGCAGAAGCTAAACGTACTATGAATTTTACAATGTACCCTGAAACAGTAGTTTTATACAGTGCATTTCTTTAATCGAAATTCAAAAAATTGAAACTTGGTGTAATGAAATAGATGCATAAATACTATATTTTGGAGTAAAATTGACACATTTTAAGATGGCAATTGGGCGCCATCTGGAAAAAAAATGAATGGAAAGGGAGGTCTTGTGATATATCCTTTTGGAGCTCCTGACGAATACTTTACAACCCTAGAATATGAAGTTAATATCTTCACCTACTACAAAATGGCGGAACATTCAATAATTGACCGAAAACAAACACATTAATATCGATATATCTAGAAATATTCGTTTTTTTCTGTCATGTGGTAATCCCAACAACCCGATAAAATTTTATAGATTATTATTTGTTCTTAAAAACAGAAAAAAATGTCACTACAACAACGAACATCATGTTCAGTTCGAAAATTCTCATTTAGTTTCCGATTTTATAAGAAGATTTGTACCACTTAAACTATCTCCAGAATGGTGAACTGAAAAAAATTCAATTGTATTTGAAAATGCTGGAAACTACTGTTGATCCTCTGATAACCAAAATCGTCGAGGTGAATCCTAATGAATTCGATATGGATATTATTATTCCAATAAGATGCAGCACCACCACATAACTCCAAACAAGTAAGAAACTATTTGGATAATACTTTCCACGGCCGATGGACTGGCCATCGAGGTCATACGGAATGGCCAGCCCGCTTGCCAGATTCAACACCTTTAGACATTATTTATGGAACTATTTGAAGCGGAAGGTGTACGAAACTGAACCTGCTTCAATTTTCAATGTACGGCGGAGAATAATGAATATTTGCAGGAAAATCGACGTTGCTGTATTCGAAATTGTTCCACGTGAAATATCGGAGGGGCTGTGCATATATCAAGACGTTTAAGGCAACTATTTCGAGCATATCCTGAACTGAACTCAGCTTATTTCCCCAAATTTTGATTCCAAACGCCGATGTGTGGAGGCAATTTTTAAATCTTCCGCCATTGTGTAGTTGGTAAATATATTGACTTCATATTCTAGGGTTGTAAAGTATTCGTCAGGAGCTTCAAAATGATGTATCGCAAGACCCCCTTTCCCATGCATTATTTTCCAGATTGCGCCAGACGCCATCTTGAAATTTCTGTTTGTCAATTTTACTCCAAAAATATAGTATTCAGGCATCAATTTCATTATCCCAAGTTTCATTTTTTTCTAGTTGACCCATTCAAAAAATAAAACAGGGGACATTTAAGAAATTCACTGTATGTCGAGTGCCTACAGTTCAAGAAATAACACTTCAATGAATGCTAAATCAGAAGAAATAGAGAAATAGTTCAGATTATCTTCGTCTCTCAGTAATAATTAAAGTTGAGAATTCTATTCATAACTGTAGTTTAAAAATAAATCATTTTCGGAAAGATTTACTATATTAGAACTGAAAATTCGGCTAATAATTTTCTTTCTTCATTTATATTCAAATCACCAATTTAAACTCGATTCTGCCACGCCCTCTGTGTGGATCCAGGTTGTGTGAGAGCCACATTTTTATTTATACTTACTTATATATTAACCCCGTGTCACCCCTCTGGCAGTTTTATGATCTACTGCTGCTGAAACTGTATTATGTTGATGATGGGAATGTAAACTCAATCGATAGATTGATCCAACTATACCGGCTATTTCAAATTCCACCCTCACCATTGGGATCTCAGATGGTCCATCCAACGTTTCGTTTTTTGTCCACTATTATCAAATTAATTTTTTCTTGTGAGTGAATTTCAGCTTCAGCTGTTTTCATTTTTCTCCTTCAGATATCAAATAATGTAGCTCAAGTAACCTTTGCGTGTGTGAAATTTCGAAATATTGAAGAAATTTCTTCTACTTGAATACCATTTTGATGCATTGTTTATCTCTATTCGTTGTAAATGAATTCTAACAAGGAAGAGGACGATGTTGTAAAACATTTGAAACGAGTAACATAAAAAATATTACCAAATGCTGGGAGTATGTATGCATTGCTTTTCTTTAATGTCCCCTTCCCTTTTATTTTTTGAACAGGTCAACTCAAAAAATTGAAACTTGGAACAGATGTCTAATTGTCACTGATTGAAAATTATAAATTTTTGAAAATAACGTAAAGATGCTGTGAAATCGCGTTTCGCTAACAAGGTTAGCATCTTCAGTAGACGAAAATTGATACTCTCTTGAAGTGGAAACGCTTCAAATCAATTATAGGAAATTATTCCTGTACTAGATACTTCAAATTTAATTCTTTCCATAGTGAGGAGTTTTGAAATGATTTTCTTGATATGGCAAAAGGTCAGATTATTACGTTTTAACGTGCGATCTCAAGCAACTGGCTACATGACATTCATTGATACTCCTGATAGTATTGTACGGAGGTGAATGGAAACAAGGATTTTATATTATAGTTAGTACAATACAATCCTCAATATTATTCTCATATATGTTACGAAATCGTAGAAAGCCATGAACATTCATTTAATTATTTTTTTGTTGCATCGTAAATCACGACATTAATCTCAGAATCACGATCTATATCTATATCACGTAATTACAAATAACTCGTAATTCCGTCGTACGACCTGAATCATGAGTTTATTTGAGAAGTACTTTCTATAATGGTATTCACAATGCCTGAAGAATTCACTGCAAAGTACCTAGTTTTTCATTGATTCATATTTTTTGATTTAATAATCTTTAATGAGATTTTCGACTTATTCATTTCAATGATTATTCATCTCGTCACTGTTCTTACCACACCTCCGAAAATGTACGTATTTGATAACAACACGGATTCGAAAGAATGCTCTTTTTGAACCTGATTATTGTTCGCTATTCGAAAATTTCAAATTTCTATTTGTAAATTTTTATTGCCTGCTGACTTTTTCCATAGATATTATTTTTGGTATACAGTGCTCTTCATTGATGCCCCTCTCTCATTTTTTGAAAGAGTCAACTCAAATACTATATTTTGAAGTAAAATTGACAGATGAAAATTTCAAGATAGCGCCCAGTCGTTAATGGAAAGGGGGGTCTTGTGATACATCATTTTTAAGCTACTGGCGAATACTTTACAACCCTAGATTATTAAGTCAATATATTCACCAACTACAAAATGCAGAATGTTCAATGATTACCTGAATACAATGATACAATGATACTTCCTCTCATGAAACCTCTCCTTTTTGTTGACTGAAATCAACGGTTAGGTCTTTTAGAAAAACAAGGATCGAAAAGAGATATGGAGTGGTTTTGACCTATGTGGTCACTCGAGCTATTCATTTAGACTTGCTCGCGACTTATTAACGAAGGAATTGGTTCATATAGGTTTTCCGGAAGGAGTAACTACCGACAATTGTGGAAATATCAAGAAATTCAGCAACTCTATTCCACTAAAAATATGACTTAGTATTCATAGGAGTAGCATGAAGAGTATGGTCAAACTCATCAATAAACACATGTATTCAATATTCAAAACCGAATATCCTCAAGAATTGTTCTACGAGCAGTGTATTCCATACTGAGAACCAAATATCTTTAAGAATATGTTCTACGAACGGTTCTTGCAGGAATAGAGAATATTATGAAATCCAGACCTCTAACTCATTATCTTTTGATCCAAATGACCTGGAAGCACTCACGTAATCCTATTTTTGTTAGAAGTCTTATATTGAGCGATACAGTGTGCTAGGACGGATATGCAACTGAACAACTGGTAGACAACACAAAAAATGATAGATTTATTCTAGAAAAGACGGGCTAGAGAATATTTTCTATTCTCGGTGAGAAGATCGAAATGACATCAGAATACCAAAAACATCGAAGTTGAAGATACTATTTTCCTGTTTTAGCCGAACAGGCCTCGAAACGTATGGTACGATTATCTGACCTAGGCTGCAAAAGGAGGGGTAGTTGATGTTGTCATAGCTACAAGAACTAGATTAAAGCGAGCAGTGAGCAGTATCATCTTTGGGTGTACTGGATGTTGCAGAAAAAGCAGAAGAAAGCCCATGACTCGAGTTACGTACCACAGAAGTACGTTCAACCAGCCGACTAGGTCTATGACCCAGCCAAGGAGCGCCGACGCTGCAGTATCAAATAGCCGGCATTTCCAGAAAAAGCAAACATCATATTTTCTCACCATTTTATGTGACTTTATTAAAATTCAGTCTTGATGTATCTTTCATACGAACAACTTGTCTAAATAAATATATTTCGTCTTTTTAAAAACGGTCTTCGTTCTTTAAAGTACGTAATTGGCGCAGTCGTTGTAGGATCTCGAAGGCATCTATCGGTTTAGATATCCTTGAGTTTCAACTCTTCATCGAGAAGAACCAGATAAGTTGTTGCCGCAACGAAAGAAAAATTCTGAAGCTGAAAGTACCATCACCGGTTCAACTACAGTTCCAGAGGCAGATTCCAGGACTTCAAGTACCCGAAATCTCCGGCACCAGACGATGGAAAGGATTTTTTCGTGAGTTACTCATTGTTCCTTTTTCTGTGATCCTATATGTCAGACTCCTCAATTTTCCCTGATTCAATAAGTGATATTAGTGCAGAAATTGAGTTAGATTTAAGTCAATCATTAGAAGCTCTTAGTATAAATAATAATCGAACTAGACAATTAGAAAGTATAGTCAATTCTATCATGGCAGTAGTACCAGTCTTTGATTTGAAACTTTTGCAAATCATACCAGAGTTTGATGGTAATCCATGCAGACTTTATCGATTCATTTCAACATGTACCGATTTATTGAATACATATTGGGACGCCACTCCCGCAAATATTAATTGTGCACAAAATAAACTTCTGCTCAATAGTATTTTTTCCAAATTGACTGGACCGGCCGAAGAAATATTTTCTATCAGCGGTAGTAATAATTGGAATGATATTAAAAATTTATTGATCACCCACTTTGGCGATCAGAGAAATGAAAGTAGTTTGTTATCAGATTTAGGCTCTTTGAGACAAAATCCAAACGAAAATTCACTTAACTTTTTTTCAAGAGTTGTTTCTATGCTCAATCTTCTTCACAACTATGTTAATTTACACGAAATAAACGAGCAAGTAAAAATAAGTAAAAAATTACTTTACGATTCACATGCATTGCATACATTATTTGTTGGTTTAAGAGAACCCCAAAGTTCAATGATCAGATCAATGAGACCGAATAATTTAGCTGAAGCACAACAATATATCATCGAAGATAATAACATTCGATATTTACAAAAATCCCAATTCAGTAATTTCACTCCTCAAAGGTCACTGAACGTAACAAAATCTCAAAATTTAAATTTTGTTCAACAGTCTCAAAATTTTCAACCGGATAGACCTCAAATACAACAAAATATTCCTCGACAATTGCAACAAAATCAAAATTTTTCTAACCAACCTCAATTTCCTAGAGGACCTATTCAAATACAACCACGTCAAAATTTGCCCCCGAAAAAATATTTTACGAACAACCAAGTATTCGGACCACCGCGGAATGTTTGGAAACCCAATAACGGGCCATCCACTTCACAACCAACCCCGATGAGCATTGTTAGTACACAAAATTTTTCAAGAAATAGACCTTCCTTTCAACAACCCCCTCGAAATCACTTCCAGAATAATTCAAATCAGAGACGTAACTTCGTCTCCGAGGAACTTCATAATATTGAATATGATCAAAATTATGAAACATGTGATTCATATTTTCCACAGGAAGACTATTCAAACGAAAAATACGTAGACGAAACCGAACAATTTTCCTATTATGACGAGACTGACGATCAAAATTTTCAGCAAGTAGGGCCAAACCCAAACGAAACATAATCGAACTCAATACCATGTATGACAAAAAAGAATTGCCTTATATTCAAATCGAAAATCCACCTATAAAACTCTTGATAGATACTGGAGCAACAAAATCTTTCCTGAACCCCGAAATTGCAAAATTATATTACTCTGAAAATATTTTTAAAGAACCCTTCGTAGTTACATCAGTTTTTCAACAATCACAGCGTGATTATTGTGCTAGCATTCCATCTTTTGAAGAGTTCAACTCAGAGAAACCACTGAAGTTTCACTTATTTAAATTTCATCAATATTTCGATGGATTGATCGGCTTAGATATACTTAAAGAAATGAATGCCCAAATCGATTTTTCTAATTCAATTTTATATACTCCGAATTCACAAATCTACATTCAGTATTATGAGACCCAGAAAAAGCTTTTATTTTATGTCGAACTGGAACCAAATACAGGAACCAAAATAAAAATTCCTGTGAATCAATTATCAGGTGATATAATTGTACCGCCTACAAAAATAAATGGATGTTTCATCAGAGAAACACTAACTACAGCCAATAACGGATACGCTTTGGTAGAGTTAGAAAATCCAAACGATCAAAATTGCGAAATTGAATTGTTCGAGCCACTAAATACATTTTCATTTCCGGTTCAAAACTATGAACTTTATCATGCTGATATTGACCCTTTACAGACAGACGAACATGACATTCGAAATCTCATTCGAACAGACCATATGAATAATGAAGAAAAATCGCATATCGTCAAATTATGCCAAAAATATTCAGACATTTTTCATTATGAAGGAGAAAAGCTTACTTTCACGAATAAAGTCAAACACCAAATAAAAACGAAAGATGAACTCCCCGTATACACAAAATCTTACAGATACCCCTTCATCCATAAAGAAGAAGTTGCAAAACAAATAAATTCAATGTTAGAGCAAAATATTATCCGCCCCAGTAATTCTCCCTGGTCTTCACCAATTTGGATAGTACCGAAAAAACCGGACGCCAGTGGGAAAAAGAAATGGAGAATTGTGGTGGACTACCGAAAAGTTAATGAAAAAACTATCGAAGATCGGTATCCCCTGCCAAATATAAGCGATGTATTGGATAAACTGGGTAGGTGCCAGTATTTCTCTACATTGGATTTGGCAAGTGGCTTTCATCAGATAGAGATGGCCCCGGAAGACATTCAAAAAACAGCTTTCAATGTCGAAAACGGCCATTACGAGTATCTGAGGATGCCTTTTGGGTTGCGAAACGCTCCAGCTACTCTTAGTAGGGTAATGGACGACGTTTTGAGAGGTCTCCAGAATAATATCTGTTTAGTATACATGGATGATATTATTGTATATTCAACATCTTTACAAGAACATATAATCAACCTTAAAAAAGTATTTCAGAGGCTACGCGAAACAAACTTGAAAATTCAGATCGATAAATCAGAATTTCTCAAGAAAGAAGTTTCTTTTCTCGGACACATTGTAACATCAGAAGGTGTCAAACCAAATCCGGATAAAATTAAAGCCATTATGCAATATCCCATCCCGAAAACTACGAAACAAATTAAATCATTTCTTGGACTTTTGGGATACTACCGTAAATTTATCAAAGATTTTGCCAAAATTACAAGACCATTCACACTTTGTCTGAAAAAAGGCGCCACAATCAAACATGATGAAAATTTCATTAAAGCATTCAATCATTGTAAAACTATTTTGACAAATGATCCGATATTACAGTACCCAGACTTTGACAAACCGTTTATCATTACTACGGACGCTTCAAATTCGGCAATTGGTGCTATTTTATCACAGGGCCCTATTGGTTCTGACCGTCCCATCGCATACGCATCTAGAACACTAAATGACGCGGAACATAACTATAGCACAATTGAGAAAGAACTGTTGGCAATTGTTTATGCTACGAAATATTTTCGACCATATATTTTCGGCAGAAGATTTTTCATCTGTACAGACCATAAGCCGCTCCAATGGTTGATGTCTCTCAAAGAACCAAATTCAAGACTCGTCCGTTGGAAGTTGAAATTAGAAGAATTTGATTACAGCATTATCTACAAAAAAGGCAAGAAAAACACCAATGCAGATGCTCTCTCAAGAATTGAAATCCACCCCAATGAAGTAGAACCACAGCCCTGCAGTTCGAGGACAAATCCACAAGATATTGAAGAAACTTCTCCGTTTCTACAATATATGAAAAGATTCAACATTGCACAGAAGCATCCACAAGAAGACAACACCTCAATATCTAACAACCTTGACGAAACCCCGAATGAAGCCGAAATCGAAGTGGAAACCGACACATCGAGCTCAGTACCAGAAAATTGGTTTCAAGACTTAATTTCGAACTCCGAGGAAGCTGAGGAACCTGATGAACCCGAAGAAGATAACGAAACTGTACATACAAATGCCGAAAATCCCGTACAAGAAATCAACCCAAGCGAATCACCTATCAATGTCTTTCAAAATCAAATACACATATCAAAATCAACCTTACCAAGAAAAACAACCAGAAAAACGTTATGGGAACCGAACATAAAAAAAATATGGAATATATACATAGTAAATAATGACCTTACCCCAATTTTAACATTTTTCAGTGATTTTGGTCAGCCTAGAAAAACTTATGCTTTTTATTTCAATGATGACAAATCGAACGAAATGTACGAAAATCTCTGCAACCTAATGATGCAAACCTTCAAAAACTATACATTCAAACTGATTAAATGCAATTCGAAGCTTGAAAATATAACAGAAATTGACAGACAAAAAGAACTATTAGTTTATAATCATGAAACAAAAACAAATCATCGCGGAATTCAAGAAACCATACAACAAATCAAGAAAAAATATTATTGACCTAACCTTGCTAACGACGTCAGGAATTATATCAATAAATGCGAAGTATGTCAAATATCGAAATATGATAGAAGCCCACCAAAAATTAACTTTCAAATAACCCCAACACCCAAAAAACCGTTTGAAATTGTCCATATTGATGTTTTTCAGGCCAACGGTCAAAAATTCCTTACCATCATAGATACTTTTTCTAAATATGCTCAAGCTTTTCCTCTTACATCCGCAAATGCTTCTTCTATTGTCGAAAGTCTCATCAAATTCATGTCATTTCACGGACTACCACTAAAAATCATAGCCGATAGTGGAACAGAATTCAAAAACTCCACTGTAACTGACTTCACAAAACTTCACAAAATTGACATTCATTTCATCACTCCCAAAAATTCAACTAGTAACGCCCCTGTAGAGCGCCTTCATTCAACCTTGCTTGAACACTTGAGAGTTTTGAAAGTTGAAAATCCCCGTTCTGAAATAACAAGCTTAATGCCTTATGCTATTTTCGGATATAACCACTCCATACATTCTTTGACAAAACAAAAACCAATAGATATTGTAAGTGGACATATCGATACAAAAGATCCATTTGATATAGACATAAACCACGAAATTTTGAACAATTATATTCAGGAACACAAAGACAGAACCCAATTGATTTTCAACCAAATTCACGACATTTCCCAACAACAAAAAGAAAAGACGATAGAAAAACGAAATCTCACTCGCGAAAATCCGGTCAGCTATCCTGAAGGTGGCGAAGTCTATCGACACAACGTAAAAACTCGTGGAAAAAAGCTGAACGTTCCATTCATAAAAGAAACTGTTGTCACTGACCAAGGACTAAAACTAAAAACCAAACGCAATACCTACCACAAAAACATTTTCAAAAAACCCCGAAAAATCATAACAAAACAAAATTTGTTACAGAACCCTCCTACTCTTGACGATAATCTACCTAACATCATCAAAGAACGTTCAAATAACGAACCTGAAGGACAACCCAGGGATTCTCCCCTTTCTTCTAGGGACAGCAAAAATTAAAGTAGCCACACACACCTTTCTTCATTATATTGATTTCAAACCAATTTCAGAAGAAATCGAAGAGCTGACTCATCACTATAATACAATAAAATCATCACTCAAAAACCGAAAGGACCTCAGTTCAACCTACCTTACATCTTTACATCAATACACCGAACAACATATAGACTACCAGTTGGAATCGGTTAAAGAAAAACTTCAATCAATTTACCCTTTATCGATTCGGAAAAAACGAGGTTTGATCAATGGACTTGGAAATATTGTCAAATTTATTTCCGGTAACTTAGATCAGGAAGATGCCGAGCGTTATGATGCAGCTATTGAAAAATTGCAGAACAACGAAAATCAAATCGTTCATTCATTGAATCAACAAATATCATTGACTCACAAAATACTTGAAAATAACAATAAAACATTTTCACTTATGGTTCATAATCAAAATGTGATCAAGGAAAGTATCGAAGAGCTTAATAATAACAGCACATATTTTTTGTCGATAATAGATACATATACACAAATAAAATTCAACTTGGATACATTACTTTCAATTCTCACCAATATTGAAAACGCAATTTCTTTCGCTAAACTTGGCACTTTACATCATAGTATAATATCTATCGACGATATAAAATCAATATTCGATTCGCTCCTGAAATATCATTCCAAAGATCAATTAGTCTATTCAGAAATTGGAGATATCCATAAACAATATGATATAACACCTGTTGATGCATATTTCTCGAATACAAAACTCGTTTTTGCATTACATATCCCTCTAGTACATCCCGATACCTTCTCACATTACCACCTTTATTCAATACCTACTCGAAATTTCACCACAATCATCCCTAAAAACTCCTTTTTCACAATGAGTAACGATATGTTCCAATACGACTCTGGACCATGTCGTAATTTGAACCCGAATTATCTATGCCAGAACAACTACCTGATTGATGGAACCCAGGAAAGCGATTGTATTTTTTCAATTCTTCAAGTAAAATACAACGAAGCCATATGCCAAACAGCAACGATAGTGGTGAACAAGCCCCTAACTGAAGAGGTCAGCGAATCGAACTATATCGCTATATTTCCTCAACAAGAAAAAGTTCAAACCCGATGTGATGAAACCGATTTCGTTATGCTGAAAGGATCATTCCTCATCGAAATCCCGTACCAATGTAGTATCGAAACTTCCGGACATGGATATACTAACGAGAAGGGAGAAACCAAAGGAAAACCATTATTTCTTCCCGAAATTACAATACACGAGCAGAAAATAGAAAAAACCAAGCTTCAAGTCGACGATGTCCCACTTGACGAACTACATGAAGTCCAACTACAAGGAAATAGGCTTCAACCCCTAGATTTACAAGGTTCAACGTTTTCCAGCCATCATCCCTGGACGATTCCCTTATACATATTCGCCATTATGGGAATCATTTATGTCTGTCTGAATAAGTTCAGAAAATTCAAGAAAAAATCCAAGGAAGTCGCACAGCCCCAGCAGTCTTCAGAAGTTTTGTTTGTCCCATCCAAAACTTCATCTTAGGAGGGAGGAGTTACGTACCACAGAAGTACGTTCAACCAGCCGACTAGGTCTATGACCCAGCCAAGGAGCGCCGACGCTGCAGTATCAAATAGCCGGCATTTCCAGAAAAAGCAAACATCATATTTTCTCACCATTTTATGTGACTTTATTAAAATTCAGTCTTGATGTATCTTTCATACGAACAACTTGTCTAAATAAATATATTTCGTCTTTTTAAAAACGGTCTTCGTTCTTTAAAGTACGTAATTCTCGCCTGATTTTGTAGAGATTGTATCAACCGGAAGAAACTACTATGGGAAAGAAAGTTGAATATTTTTTTACTGCTCATTCAATTCATAGTTCACCCAGTATATTTTCATTCAGTAATAGAACGCTTTGATATTCAGTTATATATGACTTTTCACACCAACTCACGGTTGGTTCCTCGACAAAGGATTGAAGCCTATCCATTGCAGGTAAATATTGAACAGACACTTATTTCGTTCACGGAATGACATGTGTGAATTATCTTTGTTTCACAATCCAAATATTTCATGCATTCTTTTTACTTGAGTCATCTTTAAAATAGCTTTTTTTATCGATGTAAAATATCGCTGTAAAACTCTGTTTTGATTGCCTAAACCATCTCATTGTTTCATTGTATCAAAGGCAATAGTCATCAAATATCAACTAATTTGGAAAGAACATTGCAGAAAGTAAATGACGATACTTTTATGACGACATATTCTTTCTAAACAATGTCTATTCGGGTTAATTCCGGATAAGTGATTCACGATGAAACAATAGAGCCAGTCATATTCATAACATAAAAATATCATTACCTTCTGAAGCATAGAATAAGGTAGGTATAAGAATTTCCACTTATAGTCATCATTGGTTATGGAAAAACGTGATCACCCTGTTTCTGTGTAATATTTTTCTACTGAATTATTAGATACTTTAATCTGAAATACCGAGATGGTTATCTTCCTCCGAAGGAATGTTAAACGGATGCCCTTCTATAATAACACTTGAAATTCAAAATGTTGGCATATATCGGCCGGTAGAAAATTGGTAGATAATAATTTACGGACAGCTCTATATAACTGCGGGACAATAAATTATCGAGTTCGGAAAATTAAAAAGGAGAAAACACGCAATTAATTTAATCATTCTAATCGAAAAATTTAATGGCAGTTAATTTAAAGTAAACGCCGTGAATGTCGCTATGTTATTTTCTGTTATTATTGTTTAATTTGTGTGCTACCTTGTTCGAAACGTTTTTGTGCCGATGTAGGTCAGTAGATAATTCACTCACATATCGTGCCTAGTCTAACACATTAATTGTATTGAAAACTAATTTACTGGTTATAATGGTATTTCATCTGATAGTCTGCTTAGTGATATCAAAGAGTGAGACAGAACCGTTGTCCAAGTTTATTTGGGTTTGAGGGCATTCAACAAAATGTTTCCATAAAACAACAAAAGACCATATAAATAGCAGTCGACGTTGTACCCCTTCCACCTCTTTTTACCCTCCGTTTATAACCGCTTATTACCAACTATAAGACGACCCCAAAGTTGTCACAAATTTTGTTCACAAAGAACATATTTGTCATGTGATTCTGTTTTGGTTACACATTTTCTGTTACTACTCGTAAAACGGTAGCTTGCCAAAAATCCAGAAAGTCTCATCAAGATCTTATCGAGATCTCAATTCACGACAAGATATTGTTTGAAAAAAAAAACTCTAGGAGAATGCTGGTTTTGATGGAGTAATTATATATTTTCAAGTTATTCGAGAGATAGATCGCTGACTCGAGCCGAGTTAGAGGATAGAGCAGAACATCTGAGTGAGGAGGATTTTTTCGACTTGGAATTTGATGGCGACAATGATCTGGAAGATGATCTGCTTCCCGAAACCTCTTCTGTAGCAATACAACTTGCCAAACTTTTAAAGTTGCATTATGTAAACATTGTTTTGCTCCTTACCACTCATGATGATGTTATATTCACTTTTGTCGTCTCTGTCATCGGTATACAATATTGGTTTTATAAATGTTTTCCTTGGTATCTATATTTAGCAATGCCCAATATATATTCTTTATAGATCCCAATGGTCTCTGGTAGCAATATCTACCACAATTTACAGCCCCCAACCCACACCTGTACCCACATTTTTTTTTCATTTTTTTCTGAACTCCTAAACTGCCATTTCATATAACGTGGCACTGAAATGGAGCATTATGAAAGCTTCATTTCAACATTGTTATGCGACTTTACGTGTGAGAATTATCGACAAACGCATGCTTCATTTATTCCCTGGGGTATTTTCAGAAGTGTGTCTGACTATGAATAGGAATAAGCTTGATGACAAGATATATGATAAGACTGGAACCTTCGATATAAAAACTAAAACCATTTCTAGAGACCAATTACCCTAACACCAGACTTATATTACTTCTACTCGAAGCGTATATCCCTAACAAGAGAAGACTCCCCGAAGACTGTGGCTAGTATTGTTTATATCTTACAATCTAAGTCAGTGCAGACAAGCACTATCTGCAGAAGTTTCTCTCGGCCCAACTAGTTATTATTATTCTTAGTTTCTCTACATTAAACTGAATAGCTGATATCAGTTTGGTGTCATAGTAATTGATCATTATAAAAAGACTCAACACGATAGGGATGAATAACCGAAACCTCAGCTGCAGGCAATGCAATAAAGTGCTGAATATACCTTTCCACGTACTTTGCAAATAGCTCTAGATCAAAAATTGCAGCTTATTTAAGGACATCCAACTCTGGGTCAAGGAAAATGTGACTTACATCCAGCAACAAATCAACCTATATAAACTAATACGGAGGACAATAGTTCGAACAGTTGGAGTTTCATGAAATTTATGGGAGTGAGGGCCGGTTTTTCATCTACTGTTGAAGAAATCACCTGTCAGCTGAGTCCGTAACGGCCAATCGAATGTGTCGGTCAACAACTTTAACTTCCAGCTAACGCTTAGCTGGTGATTGAAAAACTGAATCTTTGAGTATGAATGGCGACTTGATTGAAGGAATCAGGATAAGTCGAATAGCTTCCGGGAACTATGAAAAATAGCCTGGAGATCAAAGTTTGCCTTTACGAATTATCTCTTCCTTTTTGGGGTACGACTTCGGCATGCCGGTAACCTGGATTGCGTGTCTCCGGCCTGAGCAACCAAATTAATAGTGGTTGTGAATGCAATCGCCTAAAAAACTTTGTCTGGAAATACGTCACTTGAAGTGGTTGCGAATTGTTTAAAAAAAAAATTCCGTTAACGAGCTGACGAACGTCAACCCTCAGAAGTCGAAACTTGATCGAGCAATTGATTAAAGAAGCCTTACCTTTCAACATACGATTCCTAACACGGTGGCCCGGCGGGGAATTGAACCTCGGTTTTCCGCTTGATAGGCGGGCGTGCTTACCTCTGCACTAAAGAGAATCGTAAGTAAGTCGATAACATTTTTTCATAGTACTTACCAAGGACTGAGATCAGTCCAAACCATTTGAGTTTTTCTTTCGAAAAACAGGTAAATGGTCACAAGGGTTGAATATAGACGTGCTAGTGGCCATACTGGTTTATGGTCATACGGGCCATATGAACTAGTCGATAACATTTTAGTTTCGCTCGATACTTTTTGCTGGTCTCATTTACATTGCTCAATCAGATTAAAGTTTATAGTGATAAATCGGCTTCAAAATATTGATAATAATAAATAAAAAAGAAGAAATGTATGAAATGATGAATTATTATCGGGAGTTTAAAGCGTTTCCATAATTCAAAGTGCCAGTGTAAAAAAAAATCTGAATCTGATAACTGTCATCCATGCTGTCCAGATGAATAAATATTCTGTTAGCAGTATGATGAATAACAAGAATTTTCATTATACCTACAATTGTTGAGAAACAATCATTCATGGCGTGTAGTGAAAACAAGTAAACCACAATTCCACCTACTAATAATGCTTGGTGATGAATGAACCATGAGCGTAGGTTCGGATTTTTATGTCAGCCCACTCGCCATTATGAATGAGTCTTACCCAGCGAATAATTCGAGAGAATACCTACACAGCGTTCAAATCAGGTTGCTTCCTCCGAAACTGTAACTGAAACTGCGACATTTGAAAGAGTTATATTCGCATTGCAACCGTTAATTTTGGACATTATGTAACATTGGCGTAGGTATATCTCGGCCTTGTCACCTCTTCTTTTTTCAATTTTTAGAGATAAAATGTGACGGGCCGCCGCTCTCACATAATTCGGAGATAGACTGGTATGGTAATTGCCTGTTTAGGCTATTACAGGTTATCGAATTTGGCAATATGCAGTGGGAACGTGAATCATCCCTTTTTAGAACTTGAACAAATAATATCGACGTCAAAAAGAAACGAGACTCTATGACATATTCCATATAGTCGGAGAGCTGCTGATGCACGTTTCATGAAGTGTTTTATGCACCTTGAAATTTTGTTATAATGCATCTCTTGGGTAGTTGTGAAGGTGAGTGTGTGTTGGCTAGACCAATCTTGGGACACCAGGTACTGCGCATAGAGGAAAGGTGCAAAAAAAAATGGCCCAAATGAAGTGTTTTATTCAGAAGCCAACAATCTTCAATGTGAAATTGAGCTAATTTTACAATGGATAATGAATGAGGCAGACACTTTCAAAGGGGTTAACATGAAAAAAAATGTTTCCAAAGTTGTTATTTTTTCTTTACTAAATGAAGTGTTTTATTCAGAAGCCAACAATCATTAATGTAAAATTGAGCTAATTTTACAATGGATAATGAATGAGGCAGGCACTTTCAAGGGGGTTAACATAAAAAAATAATCCAAAGATGTCATGTTTTATTCAGAAGCCAACAATCTTCTATGTAAAATTGAGCTGATTTCACAACGGATAATGAATAAGACATTCAAACACCGTCTTCAGTTCAATAATTTAAAATAATAACAAAAGACATACACTTTTAGTGGGTCAGGGCAGGACTTGGAACTACTGAAAAGAGGTGTTTCTATAGAATGCCTCAAATGCCTTTTATTTCGAGGAGGACTATTATTATTATTAGCAATTGAAGAGCACATGGGAAGAATGAAAACAGTCCATTTTTACCAAATTCATATTTGTAGACATAATATTTTTCCTGTCAATAAGCTGCATCTTCTGGTACCTGAATGAACAGGAATATCGATAACAGTCACATAGAAAACATGAATTTGAAAATTCATATACTCGGCAAAAACGATGAAAGATTTTGCATTTCGAATTCTGAAAGGTAGTTCTGATGGCTAGCTATAAACGTGATTATAAGAAAACATATCAAGAGGGACTGTTTTTCTCACTAGCTGAAGATAATGAGTGAATAGCTGATAACCCGAATTTCAATTAAAAAACGCTTTCCTGAATATTCTTGGTTTTCGGGCATTCATCGTTTTTCCCATGCGCTCTTCATTTGATACGACATTGTTTTCAATCCCATCCATATCTGTGCTGGACATATTGTCTGAAATAATACGTGCTCTCCAAACGATATGTATTAATACTATTCAGAATTCAGGAGTAGTAGACTGTGACAGCCTAGTACAACTCTGTGCGTTCTTCGATATCACAGCCGACCAATCGAAACGCGAGGACTGACTTTCTACCTGCTCATCACTCGCTGATAACCCTGGCAGGGTTGCCAGACTGGGCGATTTATCGCCGATTAAGCTACTTTCTTCTTTCTTCTATGCGCAGTACCTGGTGTCCCAAGGTAGGTCTAGCCAACACATACTCACCTTCACATCTACCCAAGAGATGCATTATAGCAAAATTTCAAGGTGCATAAAACACTTCATGAAACGTGCATCAGTAGCTCTTAGACTAATACGGTTTTTATTCATCTGATAGCATTGGACCCCAAATGGCTCCTTGCTATCTCAATGCACGTTGTGTCTGACAAAATCTCTTCATGTGCGTGGTTCTGATCTGGTTGCAATTCAATTCAAAAGTGTATAAAGTACAACCTCAGATCAGCACTACCCACAATTAATATTCATCAAACAATTTAGAAAGTGCTCTGAAAACGATCCAAAACTTTTATTCCTGAATGTTCAAAAAATTACAGAAATGTCAAGTGATGCAAATTGGTTGACGTTTCAGCGAAAGTGGCTCTAAAATCCTAATTTGAAATCCCCTTAATAATATCTGTGATCAGATCGAGTAATGCCATTTGACCTATAAAATTATAAGGAGTTTCATCAACAGTCGGACCAAATTGTGAGAGGATTATTTTTGATATTCATAATCATATTTATTGATTTCATTATGTATCATACATATGTATGTATGATAATCACAACCCAACAGCCAATTTGTTGCCTCCCAGTTGCTTTAAGGTAGTTTTTGAGCGCAGAATCTAAAATAACTGTCAGATTTGGTATATCAGATATAGTTTTCGGGATACGTAATATTGGCGCTTTTTCAATAAAGTAATCTAATTTTTTCATTAATATACATTTTATAATATTACTTCTTTATTATTTACTCCTAATACGATACTACCATTGAAAAAAACAAGAATATAAGTAAGATAATTATCTTTATTACATATAGACATGAAAAAGCAGGGATATACATAAATAACATTCATCACTCAGGAATTTTCTTTTCTACGACTTTCTAGGATGCCGGTCACCAGAACAATCTCGCTGAAGACTCCGACAGTAGTCGGCCATCATGTGGCAATCCCATCTTCCTTGATAACGACTTTCCATAGTTTCGATGTCCTGATGAAATCTTTCTCCATGTTCTTCACTTAAATCGCCTAGGTATTCTGGAAACCGATCTAAGTGGCTGGAGGTAGTGAATTTTAACGCTCATGTTACAATCAACAGTTATATAGTTGGAAGGCATATTTTTTACTAATTGTATATAATTCTCTGCTTCATGATTTTCGACAAATTGACACCATGAATTGGATTCAATCTCGTTCATTGATGTTGTAAATTGTGGATCTTCAATGAGCCGCCTTATCAGTCGTTTTGAACTGAATTGGAGAAAATGCCAGACATTTTTGGATTCAGCACATCAAAAACATTCAGAATCATTTTTTAATGCACCGGCACCAAAAAATAATATTATTTTGTTGGGTTGTGAATAGCAATTCAAAAAAATACATATAATCATAAAATCTCAAAATATGATATTAGGTAGACACACATACGTTCATACACTAACACACATACCGATAAAAGAAAAAACAATATTTACAATATTTATGTACATAAATGTTATACGTGCATAAAACAACATAGATACAACAAGACGAAATGAAACAACAAAAACATATTTCTCGTATCTAAGCGGGAGATATCTCCCATATTCAATTTAATATATTACTCAATCTAAAACAGCTATTCCCTATATATGCCTATATGGCACGACAGGCATGGGGTTAGATAGAAATCACTTTCAAGGTCAATTTGTATACCAAGCCTATGAAAATTTAATAAAGAAGATTGCATACATAGGTAATAATTCATGAAGGAGAAAAATATCTTTATTATTTATTTTTCTTCTACGTTTGCACATCGTTGAAAGAAAAATCGAAAAAATCGTCGTTGTTTGATAGTCGTTTCGAAACTCTTGACAGAAGCAGTTTTTAGTTCAGAGGGTGATTTATTCAAGGTTGTATGATTATTGGGTTTTTGGGGACTACTCAATGAATCTTCATTTCTGGTGGTATTATAATGATTATATGATGAATTCAAGACCAAGGAGTTTTCACCTTCTTCGACGTACAGTAGAAGACAGTGGAGAATAAAAACTCAGGGTAGAGTTAAAAATATTGAATTTTTCACATAGAGCTTTACAGTGTTCTTTGAAGCCCGCATGTGCCATAAACCGTTCAACATTTTCTTGTAATTTGAAAATTATGTCACTATCTGTGGAGTTACCTAAAAGTAGAATAGCATAAGAAAAAAATGCATAGAAGATATCATAATGATATATACCAGTAACTCGTAGGAGGAACAGGCTTTCGAAGTTAGTAATGTGGTTTGGCTAGTCATATCGTGTTTCTATGGAAACTGAATTCTCAAAAAAGTCGAATGCTGTAGTGAGGTTCAGTTTGCCGGCAGTTACTCTGGACAACAGCGGTAATTTTTTTTTGCCGGCCATCATCTTGGGTAACGGCTGCAAAATATTATTTTGCGGCCTCTCTAGCGGCTGCAAAATACTCGTTTTGTGTCCGGTTGCCCGAAAAAGAATTTTGCGGCCTTAGTATACAAATAAATATCTAGATATATATCAGGATTATGTCAAGATGTAATAGTATATTACACACCGAGGTGGGAAGTGATTCATTCCTGTCGTGAGATCAGTTAGTTAACCGAGACGCAAAGCGTCGATCTTAGCTATGATCTCGAGACAGGAATGAAACGTCCTACCGAGGTTTGTATACTATTTTATATTTTATTTACGACCATCATATTTCGATTAAATTCAATAAATCTGTTTCGTTCTGAACATATCTAAAATATTACATTTAACGGCAAATTACCAAGAACGCGGTTTTCTCAGAATAATCTATTAGATATATTGTCACCGTGACTACGGGATATACAATTGTCACCAATATAAATAAATGTCACATAAAGTCAATAAATGACAGATAAAGTCTAGAATATCATCATCATCATCATCATCATTTATTAAATCCTTAGTGATCACAGACATGATATAGGATACGTCACATACAACATATAAACAGAATATGAGATTGATATATAATATCATATATATGTATAATAAAATCAATTGTGAAAACAAAAATTTAAAATAAAAAAAAAATATATAAAATGTGAATATTAAATACTACGGTGACTCATATATTCATTTGTGCTGTAAAAGCAACCGTCAATCAGAAACTTTTTGAGTTTTGTTTTAAAAATCTTTTCGCTTCTTTCACTTCTGAGTAGTTGAGGTAGATTGTTAAAAAAATTTGCACCTGTATAAGATGGACATTTTTCAGAAAATGAAGTGAGATGTTTACGAAGCCTTATTAAATCTCCGTGTCTCGTAGGATAAGAATGGCTATCAGATATTCGGTGATGATCCTGTGAATACTTTTTGAAGAGGAGTATACATTTGTAGATATATACACAGGGTACGCACATTATTCCGTTCTCGATAAAATATTGTTTGCAAGATTCCCTATAATCCAGTCCAAAAATCAAACGAACAATTCTTTTCTGGGCCACAAAGATTCTACTCATTTTGGGGGAGCAACCCCATACAGCGATATTATAAGAAATATGCGAGTACACAATAGCAAAATAGACATTCAGGAGTTGTTTTCTGTTGAAAATGGCTCTCAACTGCCTCAATGCATAATATCCAGAATTAATTTTTTTGTTTACTTGTTCTATACTTGACTCCCATGACATGTTGCTATCTATGTGTGTACCGAGAAACTTGGTACTTGTCGATGATGTAATAATGTCATCGTTGACTCTAACATTCAAATTATTAGAATACCTATTCATTCTGTAACAAAACTGCATTAATACTGTTTTACTTGAATTCACCACCAACGAGTTTCTACGACACCAGTTTGTGAAATCAGATGCTAATACATTCAATTTTTCTTGGAGTTCTTGCGGATTTTCGGCGTCCGTTGCAAGAGTCGTATCATCTGCATATAAAACAATACAGCTTGTGCTAACGTAATTTGGCATATCATTTATAAAAAGCAAAAAGATAAGAGGCCCCAAGACAGAACCTTGAGGAACTCCTAGATCCATGTCATGTAACTGTGAATGACAGTTATCAATTTTCACGTGGATTTTCCTGAAAGTCAAGTACGATTTGAGCCAAAACAGAAAGTTGCCCCTGAAACCAAGTGAGTAGAGTTTACTGTAGATTATATTAGGGTCGATAATATCAAACGCTTTCGATAGATCAAAGAACAGGGCACCAACGTACTTCTTCCTGTCAAGAGCGTCGTAAATATACCTGAAAAAAGTTTAAAATGCACTCTCCGTCGATCTACCAGAGCAAAACCCATGTTGAAATTCCGTAATAATATTGAATTTTTCCAAGAAGGATATCATTTTGGTGTAAACACATCTTTCAAAGATTTTGCATAACACTGTAGGGACTGTCACTGGTCTATAATTCTCAAGTAGAGTGGGATCCCCCTTCTTGAGAATTGGTGTAACTGATCCAATTTTTAATTTATCTGGAAATGTCCCAGTTTCTATAGAAAAATTGATTATGAATGCTAATGGTTCACAGATGAAGTTGTTGATATGTTTTATTATTTTTGTAGATATACAGTCAATTCCTAAAGCGTTAGTGTTTTTCAAATTATTTATTATTTCATGAATGTCTGTCATGTTTATAGGAGTGAAATAAAAAGTTTGACTTATATACATCGTTGTGTAATCATTGAATGAGGTTGAAGTGAAATAAGATGTGATCAAATCATTTGCAATGCTTGAAAAATATACACCGAAACTATTTGCAATAATACTCCTATTCCGCTCAAGTTTTTCGTTGAGTTGCAATTCAAAATTACCTTTTGATCGAGTCCTACCCGTCAGATTTCTCACCATATCCCAGATTTTTTTTTGTTTTTCTTGGTGATTCCTGTTTTCAAGACATCGTTGATAAAATGAATATTTTGCCTCAGATATTTTTTTTGCGTACATTTTTTTTGAGTCTAAGTAGTGTTTTTTGACTTCGGTGTCACAGAAATTCTGAGTTAGCCAAAATTTATTTTTGAGGTTATTTCGCATAGAGATTATTTCATTGGTAACCCATAGGTTTTTATGCATCTGTGTTTCAAGATTGACGGTCTTTTTCACAGTAGGACATGTCACATCAATCCAATATATTAAAATATTCAAAAAAGTGTCAAATGCAGACTGAACACAATTGGAGTCCTCACAAACTGAATGGAAGTTTTCACTTTCTAGGCAAGCCTGGAGTTGGGCAAGGTTTTCGGGACATGTATTCCTAAATTCAATTGTTTTTCTATTATTGTGACATTTCATTTGTGATTCCAGAATCTCAAAACATAGACCTAAGTGGTCAGCAAGATTGAGCTCGACAGTTTTTTCAGTATAAAGTGTTTCAGAAATATTTGTCACAAAATAGTCAATTTTCGTTGAACTAGTTTTTCCATCCGAGCATGTGAAAACTCTTGTCGGATCTAGGCATTTCAATCCGAGATTAAAACTTTGTAAAACATCAATTAGAGATGATTTGTCTTGTGATTCACATAAAAAATTAATGTTAAAATCGCCACATATCACCATATATTTAAATTTCCTATCACAATACTCAAGAGTGCAGAACAACCTCTCGAAGAATGTTTCCACGTTTCCGTTAGGGGGTCTGTACAATAAAATTAAACATAATTTTTCCCTATCCACAGAAAATGAAATTGAGCAGGATTCGTATTCTAATTCTACCGACATATTATCTAAAAACGGTTCGTTTCTATAAGCAAGTGCATTTTTTACTAAAATCAACACTCCTCCATGGATGTGTGTTTTTCTGGTGAAATGGGAGCCTATACTACATAACCGTCGAAAAAAACAGTCTCTATATTCAAACCATTACACCAAGTTTCAGATACGCATAAAATGTCTGGTTTTTCATCTGTTAGAATTACCTCGATTTGATTCATTTTATTCAATATACACTGGGAATTGACATGAATGATTTTCAAACCTTTTTTTGTAGTGGTCTTCATCTGAGATGATTCAGAAATCTCCGGAAGACCTATGGGAATCTCGAAATGGCTTACGAAACTGAAACCTTTTTATGACTATTTTCTCTGGCCAATATGAAGGATCGTATAAGGTGTCACGAAGCTGCATGTCAGCTCCAATTCTGAATGATTTATATCTCCCTTGTGAACTCAATTCGGTGACATCAAACTCATGTCCAGGAGGCCGTTTCTTCAGGTATGACTTCACTTTATCTGCTGTCGTCTGTGGTTTGCAACGGCCAGCATACAACCAAAGCATCGGTTCGCCTCCGCTGAATTCATCTTCATCGCCTGTTGAATGTGTTCCAACAAGGTATTTTGTTTCTTTCTTCTCTGTTTTTTTGGACAAATATGCTTGCTGGGTTGTTGGATTCGCTTTCGAACTAGTCTGATGTTTACTATTTTTTCTCCTACTTCTTACTTCAGTCCATGCCTGTTTTTCTGGCTCTACTGTTTTTTCGCACGTTGAGATAGAAATCACCGTATTTTCCGATGAGCATGACATAAATGACTGATTCATGTCATGAATCTCTTCTTTCTTCCCCATATTACATAGAAGTTTCACCAACTCGACGTTAGAATCCTTCAGATTTTTTATGTCGGATTTCAGATCTGCTATTTCATCCAGAAGTGTTTTAGTATGTTTCTTCAGCTCGACTTCAAATACACTTTTGATTATATCCACCAATTGAGCATTACACTCAGGTGAAGCACGAGTTATAACCATTTTCAGTTAATATTATTTATGGAGAACTGGGAGACACATGAAACACGTCCGTTCACCTCGACGATCGGTGTAGATGAATAGATGAATAGATTAAATGAGGTCGGAAAATGAGGGCGGGAAATAGAGGTGTGTAATGTGACACTTCCCTACCTTCAATGACGTTAGTAATGACCGCATTACATATTTGGTTGTAAATAATAGTATATTACACACCGAGGTGGGAAGTGATTCATTCTTGTCCTGAGATCAGTTAGTTAACTGAGACGCAAAGCATCGAGGTTAGTTATGATCTCGAGACAGGAATGAAACTTCCTACCGAGGTTTGTATACTATTTTATATACAACCATCACATTTCGATTAAAATCAATGAATCTCTGTTTCATTCTGAACATACCTGAAATATTACATTTGTCGACAAATCACCAAGAACGCGATTTTCTCAGAATAATCAAGTAGATATATTCTTACCGTGACTACGGGGTATACAATTGTCACCAATATAAATAAATGACAGATAAAGTCTAGATTAGATGAAATGAGGGCGGGAAGTGAGGGCGGAAAGTAGAGGTGTGTAATGTGACACTTCCCAACCTTGAATGACGTCAGTAATGACATTAAATATATGGCTGTAAATAAAAGTCTGATTTCCCCCATTTCCTGACAGCGAGTCCACGCACCTCCGTTCCTGGCCCCCGCGCACAAATACCTACGATTCGTGCGTGGGTGCGTAGCAATGAATGACAATAAAGAAAGACAAAAGATCGCGCGCGCGAGCTCAGACGGACCGGATGCCGGTCAATATGCTCAATGGACAGCTTCCGTTTCGAGCCGTCAATGAGCCGCGGAATGCCGCGACGTGATTACCGCATACACACATACTCGCACGTATCGCGATGCTCGCTGAAAAGTACGCGACGTATAGGATGCATGGAAGCCTGGTGTTGGAATTGATGCGATATTGTTTGGACACACTTTTATGTCATTTTTACGTATCGTAGATTGTTTCTCAATGGGGAAGATGACCCAAAGCTTTTAGTAGGTGGCAGCACGACTGCATGTGCCTAACGAGTGATTTTGTAGGCTATGTTTTATTTTAATTTTAATGAATATTTTCAAAAGATACTAAGAATCATAAGGATGTTTCCTCCAACCGATAGATGTGGATGTTTGTCTGTACCAGAACTGAAAAGTTTGTTGAGGGAACGTGGTGGATCCCTCAAAGGAAAAAAAAGATCTGAGTGAGAGGTAAAAAAATTCAAACTGATTACAGAGGTGTTTCATTAAAAATCATCATAATAACCATCTACTAGCCCTGCTACGTTCTTTTGTAAGTGACTGGAGCATAATCTAGAATGTTCAGAAGCCTGAAAGCTCTTTCTTTTCAGGGCTACTTCCCACTGCTTTTTCAGTTTTTTTTCTTTTGGAAATGAATGCGTACCTACATTTTTACATCCGAATGCACTACATGAGACCATTTTATGTCGATTTCAAATCTTTATATTCTTAATTATTGCAAAGAAGGGACGTTTAATGTTTTGAATTGTTGTCATTTGACTTGAGAGGCTGTCAAAGGTACATGCAGTGGTGGCGCTCCTAGTGGTAGAGTTTTGCAGCCGTCATCCCCAATCTATCGCTAGTTGACGGCAATTGTCAGGCATTACAAACAACGTCTCATGATTTGATTTTTAGTAAAATTCCGTTTATCGGGCACACGAAACGACTTTGTTAAAATAATAGAATGGGATAACATGAACTTGGTGGAATTGAATGCTACTAAAACCCAGGCATGTCTCTTCTCAAGAAAAGCCGATCTATCATCATCTACTATTCAGATATCAGAAGTAACTATTCCTACAGAATCAACTATCTCGATGATAGGAATTACAATCAGTGATAATCTCTCTTGTCTGATAGGTCCCTGTATGTGGTTGTTGATGGAGTATCATCTGATATTCTCCCAATAAATGCAAGTGTTCCACAGGGTTCAGTTCTGGCGCCCACTTCGTTTCTGCCTCATATCAATGATTTGCTCGAGAAAACAGCTTGTTCAATACATAGTTTTGCGGACGACAGTACTGTTCATACCAGTTTCTCTTTCAGAGTCCCCATACCAGCTCGAGAAACAAAAATTCAAAGAAACATTCACGTCGATAAAATTAACGACGACTTGGCAAAAGTAATAGAATGGGGTAACATGAACTTGGTGGAATTTAATGCTTCGAAAACCGAGGCATGTCTCTTCTCAAGAAAAGCCGATCTATCATCATCAAGTATTCAGATGTCAGGAGTAACTATTCCTACAAAATCAAGTATCTCGATGCTAGGAATTGCGATCAGTGATATTCTCTCATGGGAAAACTATGTGAGATGGATCGCTAAAAGTGCATTCCAGAAACTTGGATTTCTATTAAGAAATACTTCACTTCTCGGCAATTCGTTTTGTTGATGATTCTTCGCTCACAGACTCGCTTACATCGTATCTCTTCTATAGATACTTTCACGGTCGATGCTCTTCCGAAATGTTATCAATCGTTCCACCCTTGGCAATATCTACACGGATGACTCGACGAATACAGAATTCCACCCCTTTGTTGTGAATTTGGAAACCTGTCGAACTTCTCTTGCTCAGGGATCTTTTTCAATAGAACAGCTGAGCTTTGGAACTCCTTGCCAAAGAGGTTTTTCCTGAGGCTTACAAACTTCAGAATTTCAAAGTGAATGTTAATTCGTGTCTCCTGTCCCTTGATTCACGCCGTGTTCTTTGAACATTACATACAGGGCTTCCCTTTCGTGTGAAACTGCATATAAAAAAAACACATTTCTGCGGCAAAACAGCACTTGGAATGTCTTCTTCTTTTTCATCAGCACAATGTACAAACCCTCAATCATCCGTTTCACACAAACACTACTTTTTTGAACAAAAAATGCACCTTTCTTCAACAACAACGAAAACTCGGCATGTGACAGCTGAGGTGAAGAGATACCGGCACTGGAATATTAATCAAGTGCCGGGATCTGTTGTTTTCCTGAATCCTAAATAAAAGGCGCATTTTTTATGAAAAGTAATGTATTCAATTGAGAAAAAAATGTGTAAAACGGATCATTAAGGGTATGTACAAAAAAGGAGGCATTTCGAGTGTTATTCTGCCGCAGAAAAACGTGTACTAGAAAATCAAATTCACCCGAAATCAATTAAGAGCGCCGAAAATTTCATACGAACTTTTTGTTCAGGAAGTCAAAATAAGTAAGTTCCCGCAAACCGTTTTTTTTATCTTCGGGTGACCGATAAACGGAATTCAACCTGAATTTCAGTAATTTTTTTATGAAAGATGGGTCCCACTTTCAGCTGATTTTGAGTTTATTGTTTATCGTAGGTTTGAGTTGTTTTACTTTTTATTACAAGTTTGTTCCGTTTTTCATTCAGTGGTGCTCATAGTTGTTGATTTAAACCTTGTGAGATAGTAACACGTGCGATATTTCCCGGAAGTTTAAATAAGCCACAGATAAATTGCGATGTGCAGGACTTACCGAAGGATATTATATGTGATCTATATTATATGTAATTCACGCAATGATATTGAAGCACAATGGAAACATGTTTGAAGTTTGTTCCTTTTTGAAGAGTTGACAATTTACGAAAGCGTAGAGCGGACATGCAATATTTTTTTCCTTAATTTCGACTTTAAAGTCGAAATTAACTAATTTCGACTTTTAACTCGAAATTAGCACTAATTTCGACTTTTAACTCGAAATTAAGCTAATTTCGAGTTGTAACTCGAAATTAACACTAATTTCGACTTTTAAGTCGAAATTAAGCTAATTTCGAGTTGTAACTCGAAATTAACACTAATTTCGACTTTTAAGTCGAAATTAAGCTAATTTCGAGTTGTAACTCGAAATTAAGCTAATTTCGAGTTGTAACTCGAAATTAACACTAATTTCGACTTTTAAGTCGAAATTAAGCTAATTTCGAGTTGTAACTCGAAATTAACACTAATTTCGACTTTTAAGTCGAAATTAAGCTTTTGCAAAATTCATCCTTATAGTCGATAGGCCCACAATGAATGTATCAGGTTGGGTCAGGTTAGTTAGGTTTGGTTAGGTTGGGTTAAAAAAAATTGCAGAATATTCGGTGAATTTTGCAATAGGCATCATACGGGTATGTTCGGGGACTGCGGGAAGAACAAAATGTAGGTAGAACGCAATGCACCCAATTCGAATATTAAGCATTTAATTCCAGATAATTGTCAAATGACGAAATCAAGGTGGCTAATGAGTGGAGAGAACATTCACTTCTAGATCACATCACACTCGAACTGAATACAAATCTAGATGTTGAGGTTCACTGGGGGGCTATTCTTGACCTTTCGCAAGCGAAGAGCATTCAATTCATTCATTCATTCAATTGGGAGCACCCCTATTTACCAGTTTGCCAAATTTTCTGTTGGTTTTGCCATTTTCGAATGCTAGTCATTGAAAGGGTCTTCAGCACACTGATGATTATCAAAGGAACAGGCTGAAAAGTGAAACTATTAGACCCGCTTTACAGTTCGCAATACTTATTGCGGCAACTCATTGCAGCAAATTTTATTGCCGGCAATTATTATTGCAGGTCTGCTTTACACTTTGAAATATAAATCCGTTCTGTCAAAAACGACCTGTCTTCAATCAGGCCCACCAATTTTCCAGGTAAACACAAAATAGATAATAGTTTGAAATTGTACCTACTTCTATTCGAATAATATAGGCAAAATGGACTCGATTTCCTGTCAAAGAAGAAAAAAAGATGATAGGTTGAACCCTAGCTAACCCAAACTAGAGGCAACATGTGACGACTTCATTTTTTTTCTGAAACTATTGGTTATATGACTATGTAGTAACATTTAATTGAGTTGGAAATATAATAAGTAACCGAAATATCACTTGCGGCAATAAATTATAGGTTCGAAACCATTTTCTGCAACTGCAATAATCATTGCAACAGCTGATCGAAAAGTTCCTACTGCGCATGTGTGCAAGTAAAATTGCTGCAATACTTTCAAGACTTGCGAACTGTAAAGCGGCCCTTAATGCTCTTTATATATACCAATAAAGAAGCCATAGAAGACTGTAAAGATTTTGAACCTTAAAAAAAATTAATTCATCAGTTTGGAGAAAACAACCTGGTTCCACAATCATAAGCTGATTCTACTTCAGAATGAATTATTTTATAGTTTTATATAAAATCAAGAATTTTGATTCATTTCATATATGAAATATGTTCCTTTGATAATCATCAGTGTGCTGAAGACCCTTTCAATGACTAGCATTCGAAAATGGCAAAACCAACAGAAAATTTGGCAAACTGGTAAATAGGGGTGCTCCCAATTGAATGAATGAATGAATTGAATGCTCTTCGCTTGCGAATGGTCAAGAATAGCCCCCCAGTGAACCTCAACATCTAGATTTGTATTCAGTTCGAGTGTGATGTGATTTAGAAGTGAATGTTCTCTCCACTCATTAGCCACCTTGATTTCGTCATTTGACAATTATCTGGAATGCTTAATATTCGAATTGGGTGCATTGCGTTCTACCTACATTTTGTTCTTCCCGCAGTCTCCGAACATACCCGTATGATGCCTATTGCAAAATTCACCGAATATTCTGCAATTTTTTTTAACCCAACCTAACCAAACCTAACTAACCTGACCCAACCTGATACATTCATTGTGGGCCTATCGACTATAAGGATGAATTTTGCAAAAGTTGAATCATTCGGGTATGTTCGGAGACTGTGGGTAGCAGTGTTGTTAACAAAAGTAATCAGCATATCCGTAGTTCATATACAACCCTCTCGACGGTATGCTCAGTATAACTGAGCCTTATAATTCGTAATCAGCTTAATTTCGAGTTACAACTCGAAATTAGCTTAATTTCGACTTAAAAGTCGAAATTAGTGTTAATTTCGAGTTACAACTCGAAATTAGCTTAATTTCGACTTAAAAGTCGAAATTAGTGTTAATTTCGAGTTACAACTCGAAATTAGCTTAATTTCGAGTTAAAAGTCGAAATTAGTGCTAATTTCGAGTTAAAAGTCGAAATTAGTTAATTTCGACTTTAAAGTCGAAATTAAGGAAAAAAATATTGCATGTCCGCTCTACGCTTTCG
>JAVJAQ010004211.1:0-33505 GCA_032362365.1 Zygogramma bicolorata
TATGTCTGCCATATACCATTTGGAGTTCACCGAAACAAATTTGAGACATTTCAATGATCTCCGTTTGGTATATTTCTGACATATAATTCAAAACCTAATTGTACATTTCAAATGGCATATCATTATATACATATCGGACATATGAGAGAGCTGAATTTGTTACTGTGCTAGATGGTTTCATTGCAACAACTTTGTTCGTTTTATGACATACGTATGGGATCAAAATTTGTACACATAGATGAACATTGCACGCCATTGATCACGATATGAACCAGATATGTACCGGATATATAAGTTACCCAAATAATGAAAGGTACTTGAAAATTTTCGGGAAACAACTTTTTTCATGTCACGAAACATTCTTTTTCAGTTAACGACAGGTAAAAGAAGACTGTGATCTGTCAGACTGACTCAAGCGCTCAGGATTTTGTATTTGAGGTTATAGGTTATATAGTATCATGTTTGTGTTTGTGAAACTTTGATAGAAGTTCAGGTACCACCAGAATTTGAGCACATTCTGAAACTGTATCATCTTGATATCAATGTTTGTTCTGAATTGTGAGATGTGTGTTCTGCATATGAGTTGAGTTTATTTAGTGCGAAAAATGTCTGGAAAAAATACTTCTATGAACTAAGCAGACTGCAGAAGTGCAGAAACGTCGTAAACTTGCGCAAAGTGATATTCTCTGGATCCCTCAAGTGATAAACCATAGTCTTCATCATCAGCGAATAGAGAGCTTTCTCAGAATACGTCTCAGGTTAGAGGTTAGAGTGTTTTCGTGGTAAGTGTCTTGAGTGTTGTGTTTCTTTCATTACATCTACACTAAGTCATGATTCATCAGGGGTAACATTATCTGTACAGTTCTTTTTCAACTGCTAGGCTCTCTAGAAATTATTGTTCCAAGAGGGCATGCATTTCGAACTATTAGCTTTATGAAGTGTTTGAAATGCTGAATTATTCTTTGAAAATCAGTTATCAAACATTTTCGAACCAACTTTTCATTTGTACCTGGTGAACACTAATCTGTAGTCAAACGCAGTGCTATCTTTTCGATTGGAAGCAGCTATGACCTTTTTAATATCAATTGAGGGTAATGTTCTGCCTCCTGTTTCGAATAAAATAATTGAGATACATGATAATGTTCACTATGTCACTGTTAAACTTCATTTAATAATTCATCATACATACCACCATTAACATAGGACACATCTGTATTTGAGAAACAAAGGTGCATTTTATTGATAAAAGACATCTCGGGGATAGCAAAAAAATTTAAGAGGCCACTTATATGTTTTTGAATGCACAGGATGTTTTTCTCTTGATTTCCAGAATAACCTTTATAAATTTGACCTATTTTCTGAAAGGATAAACATTGGCTGAAGAGAATTGAACAACCTGTTCAAAATGCAGAAAAAAGGATTTTGTGTATCTCTATAGTTTTTTTGGTACAAAATGGAAGATAAAATATCTCTTTTCGAGTCTCTTTTATGACTTCACTGGGTCAGAAAATTCGAACAAATAGAGAGTGCATCATTTTGTCTTCAGATTCAAGTTCAGCTTGTTGAAATATTTGAGCCAACTATATTGGTTTGATTTTTTGACAAATAATTTCTAGATCTAATTGATGTTGCTTGTTATTGGACTGTAGAAAATATTCCTAGTTTTCAAATGTTTTGGTACTGTTGCCTTTGAGATTTTTTTTAGGATAGTATAGCCATTAATTCATAATAAATATAAAACAGATCATCATTTCAGAATCTTGAAGCACTGCGAGGAGCACTGCTAGGAAAAAGGCAGTGTGTATGTCAGAATAAGATGAACAGTCTTTTCGAAGAGAAAGGGGACACAGCTAGAAAACATACATTCAAGCACAAAGATGAAAATGATTCTGACGATTCAGAAGAAGGGATCATTGGTAATTAATTGTATTTATCAACACATTTCCTGGAAATATAAGAAGAATGTAGTTGAATGAAACTGTTATGTTTTCATTGTCCATATTTTCTTTTTGGGGGGTAATATATTGAAATGCTATGAAATGAATGTATAAAACAGTACAACAGTGATTCAGTTGATTTTTGCTATGCAATCTTTTTACAGTTAATAGCAAATATACCATTTTGCCCTAAGAACATATATAATTTGAATCAAATCTGTTTAACTTTTTATTTTTAGTGGAGATACAACATATTTATGGACACAACAATATATTGCCCTCCCCAAAGAAAATATGGACAATGAAAACATACCAGATTCATTCAATTCCATTCTTCTTATATTTTCAGGAAATGTTGTCATTTTTATTATATCTGAAATCATCAAAAATTATCAAGATACATCAATTGAGTTTCAAAATATTATAACAACTGATTAACCATAATTTCCCCTTCTAAATTGTCTGAATCATTTGCATTCATTCTTGAAAGTCTGTTTTTTTGCTCTGTGCCCCCTTCCTTTTGGAAAATACTGTTCACTCATTTCTGTCACACACACACCGCCTTTTTCACCAATTGAATTTCTGAAAGGGAGCAGTCCAACAAGCAGCCTCAAGTAGATCCATGAATTATTAGCCAAAAAATGCAAGTAGATCTATGAATTATTAGTCAAAAAATGAAACCAATATAGTTTTTTCATCTATTGAAAACAATGTTCACCTATATCCTGACCCTTTCAATCTGGAATTAAATCTCAACACATTAAACATCAAATAGGCCTACTATCTGTAATAATGAATATTAACACAATGAAATATAATTTCAGACAGTTCGTTCAACCTACAGCACCTAGTTACATTTATTTACAGAAAGTCAGATATTTTGACAATGGTATAGTGAAACACGCGCAGAATGAATTTATCCTGCTTAAGGAAGATTTCATATAACGAAATACATTTTGCCATTCTGTAAACCAATTGTCAGAATTTTCTATAGAAAACTGATATTCTTGGTTGACATGGATTTTCAGTATCGCCCATTCAATTCAATTGGTGTAACATTGAATCAATAATTTCAGCTGCTGTAGCAGACAACTGCCCTCATTCGCTGGGAGAGTTCGAGAATATAGTGAGTGTATGGTTGCGGCAGTCAAAGCTGAGGTTTTGGAAGGGAGAACCATGAAAGGCAATTAATGATGAAATGGAATGTGTTTTGGTTTTGAAATATGTTTGTTATTGACAGAAAATAAATGATTTATTGCAATTCATTCCATTTTACCTGGGTATTTGAAAACCAATAGAGTTTGATTCATGGAACAAAACCTATGTGACAAAAATGAATACAAATAAATGGCACGTTCGCTAACATTTTTATTCTTTTAATATATGAGATTTGATACTTAAAACATATCTCATTTAATAAAGTATCATAACTCATAAATTAAATGAATGAGAATGTTAGCGTACATGCCATTCATTTGTTCGTTTCAGGAATCATTCTCGCTAAGATCAGTGAAACGAATCAAACAGATAACAGTGGAATGAAAAAATATATTACATGTTTCATGTCTGAAACATAAACAATTAATGAAATTGTTCTTTTCGTGCAAATAATTTGTTCCTTTCAAGAAATATGTCATAAACATTTCCAAGAGACATGTCTGACACATAACACTGAATGCTGAAATCATGTTTCATTTTTTATTCAGATACGTGTATGTTACATCAGTTGAGGCGGACATCGTGTGGTAAATGGGGAGTACCTGAACTATACAAATGACATGTCTGACACATCCTATGTTACCGGTGTTATATAATAGATACAAGACTGACACATATCTGTGTTCATTGGGAAGTGTGGATGTCCTCGTCTGCGTAGGTCTGACTCAGCCAAATAGTGAGGGGTATTACTCTTTTTTCCTCTGAGAACTGAGTAGTAGCTGCAGCCCGAAAATAAATGATCCAACTCATCCGAAGTATTAATCTTCAGTGAGTGTGGAACAAGAATAATGATATTACTCATTATAAGTTGTATTCTGTACCTACACCCAGTCAACAACAGGATGTCCAAAAGATATCCGGAAATGAAAATCCATAGGATATCCATCTATCGGATATCCACCTCTGGGCTTCTTCTGGACATCCATAAAATATCTAATACTGAATATCCTGAAGATATCCTGAATAGAATATCCATAAGATATACTGGAATGAATATTCTCATGATATCCTAAAGTGGATATCCATAAGATATCAAATAACTGGATAATCCTTAGAAGACCTTATCTGGACATCAATCCGATATCAAAAACAGGATGTCCAAAAGATATCCAGGAATTAATCTTCATAAGATATCCATTTATCGGATATCTACTTCTGGGCGCTTCTGGACATCCATGAGATATCCAATACTGAATATCCTAAAGATATCCTGAACTGAATATCCATAAGATATCTGGGAGTAAATATTCTCATGATATCCCAAAGTGGACATCCATTAGATATCCTATAACTGGATATTCTTCAGAGGACCTATTCTGGATAACCATAAGATATCCAAAACTGCATGTCCATGCGGATATTTCATTACTAGATATTCGCCAAAGGATATCTTACGGAAGTCCAGCTTCTTCCGCTCGGGGCGTCCATAAGATACCCACCGGATACCAACTGGGTGTCCTCTGGATATCTGTGAACAATATCTCATGGATATCCCTGAACGATATCTAATGGATATCCTGAAAGGATATCTTATGGAAGTCCAGCTTGTTCCACTCGGGACATCCATCGGACGTCCATAAAATATCCACCGGATACCAACTGGATGGCCTATCGATATCTTTGATATCCAGAATGAATGTCCACTGGATATCCATAGAATGTCCGTGTGTTGACTGGGCAAGTATTATCACTCTGAGAACTGAGTATTAGCCCGAGCCTGGGAATAAATGATCCAACTCGGGGTATCAATCCCGGCTGGAGAATACATTGGCTCTTAGTGAAAAATTTCCGCTTACTTGACACAGCAACCATTTTTTCCAATTTCTTTAACTTCTGTTCCATCCTCTCCACCTGACGAGCGTAAGAGCGGTAATGAATGATAGATAAGTGATGAATCGTATTGGTTTTTCAACTCTTTTAACAATACATACAGAAATGAACACCGAGAACGGAACTACAGGGTGATATTATGGGGACGTGGCCGTCGAAGCATAATAGTTGTGTACTAATGTTTATGTGTATGTTCGTTTTTGAGTTATTGTATGTCTCCCTTCGTAGTTCTATTGTAATCTGATTGGGCGTTTCAAGTCTGAGAGGTAATGTTAGAAAATCCCTTGGCGTTTGTATGTGTGTAGGTTTATTTTCAGGATATGATTTAGCTGCTTCAAAAAAGGAGATGTTGTTAAGAGTCATTGTTCCTCCAATATTTTTTTTTTTCATTATATCCGACCAGTGCCAGCGCAGACCAGTCTCAAACCACCTACACAGTAGGTTTTGGCTGGCACAACTACTCCCCTAATCAAAAATTACAAACTTTCGTAGTATCAAGCCTCGACCAAAGCTGATGCGAATAACACGAAGTCATAGCGCCATCTACACATGGACGAGGTATTCCAAAAGCAATCCAAATTCAACCATTTCTCCTACGAGAAAAATGTGAAAACATTCGACATAGTCAATAGGCATACTTGAAGACTGCCATCAAATCATCTTTTAAACAATTAGTTCAGGCCAGTCTCAAACTACCTATACAGTAAGTTTTGCTTTTGGCAATTTAAATGAAGGAATTGATTTTCAATTATTGGGACGGACACACATGCAGACCGGTTTCGGGCTATTTGGCAACTAATAAGTACAAGGCAGTGCCTTTCGTGGTATTAGCCAGGGGAGTAGTTGTTTTCAGACAGGTGCCAGCCAAAACGTTCTGTGTGGGTAGTTTGAGACTGGCCTGAACGAATTGTTCAAAAGGTGATTTCTTTCTTCGTGTCATGACGTCCAGGGCATTAAAAACATTTCCTTTCACCTTCACAGTATTTTTGTATATGTCCATACAATAAACGGTTGTAACATTGTGGCACTAGAGGAATATATGGCGTTGTAAGCATGTAGCAAATATCAACATAACTCGGTAAGACTGCAGAGTAATCAAAATTGTTGAAGCAGGTTTTCCGTTTACTGTTGTTCTTCGATTCTTTTACTTTTAGCTCGTATGGGCTTTTTAAGGTTGCTCTCTGTAAAGTATGTCGATATTCCTTTCACTACTGCCTTGCAAGTTATATGAGTGAGTGGTATGGATATTTTTTTCCAGCAGATATTAGTTTGCCATTATCAATCATATTACCTGCACTTCCTTTGTTAATTAAATCTATAGCTATTTTATTTTTTCTTCGAATCTTTATATTCAAGATTGGTCCCACCTTCAGATCACATATATGTCTTTTGCAATTTTAATATGTGAATAGCGTCCAAGTTGTTTTCCTCGAATGAAGATTCTGCGATAACTGTGTACGTTCCTTTGTCGTCACTGTATAACAGTAATTCTTCTCTCACGTCAGTATTGGCATGGCCGTCCATATTGACATTGTTGTCTGTGTCTGTATTTATATTTTTCATCTTTTCACCAAAGTCAGCGTTATTAGGAAATTGATCATTTGAATTCTGAATATTCGAATTTGATTGCAATATATTTTGAACCTCTCGATTCAAACTGTCCCATGTATCATTGTCTTCATTATCACTTATCGCCATATGATTTTTTTGGGGGAAGGCAACCCTCAACATGCCAATGATTATGAGGAATATACTATGAATATTTGGTGTCTGCCTCGTACTGATTTTCAATATATTCTCAAGTTTAGATTGCATGACTTGAGAAACATTTCCATTGTAGAGAGGAGAACGAGTTCTTGTGAGAGTTTTTGAATCGTCTCGTTGCTACTAACAAGATGACGCAACCCCCTACAAACTCCAACCCTCACTAGATAGATAAGGATCCACGGGGTATAACTCTTCAACGAATGAATCCTAGCACGGGAGAGGATAAGACGAGTGAACGTTTGAAGAAACTCACTTACCATCTCCTTCTAACAAATTTAACAAAATGAAGCGAGACGCAACAAGTAATTATATAAATGGTTCTGAATAAGTACACAAAGTCAGAAACACAAAAACGTTTAATCCACCTCTCTATACTATTACACACTATGACTAGCGAAACAAAACATAAGTATTCTTCGTAATAGATAAATATATAAATAGGGTTATTCACAAAAAACTGAACAGCATTTACAAAAATAAAAACATATTTCAATGATGAATTCACCACTTCAATTGTACGGAATACTGCCACTTAAAGAAGAATGGTTTGTCGTACCGAAACGAATATTTCATCAGAAAAACATTATTCAATGAAAAACTGTACACTTAGGACCCATATCTATAAGTGTACAATTGGTCCAATCTGAATATTTGGATTATGTTTGATGGTTTCTTGAACGATATCAATATACCAGAGAGTTTTTATCCACAAAAAATATTGAAACAAGAATCAGAATAAAAAATATCTCGTATATCTTACTGGCGATATTTGTAGTCAAGCATTTATTATTGTCGCCTTTTTCTGAAGCCCAAATCTGTCATTGTTTCTACGTATATACTGGCATTAACATTTCATCTTCATATAAAAATGGATAGTTTCGATTATCGGCATACAGGAAAACCATTATCATGTACCAACAAATAGTGAACATATTTTTTTCTACAGCAAATGGAAATGATCATAGTTTTTATAATTGAGGTGTATAAAATTATAATTGATTTGGATTACATATCACTTTCAATTAACCCAACATATGTAAGTACCTATATGGGTATGTTTACTTTATTACTATTTGTGATGTAAAATATTTAGTTACCGGTATATTAAAACTATAAACTCTCAGTTCATAATCACATTACGATTGAGATGAAGTGAGGTGATGCTTAAAAGAGTGTTTTGTTTAACAAAGGAAAATATAAATGAATATAATTTGAAAAAAAAATGCCAATGAAGATTCGAAAATTTTAAATCAATCAAAATTCTCAAGGCTTCGATGTCCTTCTTCAATTTGTCCCAATTCTAGATAATATATTGATTGGGTATAATGACGTGTGAGAATCAATCACTTGTCTATATATCTTTCAAATCATTACCAGAGTTGTTAGTGAGACAAGCATTCGAAAAGAAAACCGCCATTTTGCAATGAATCCATTCATGAGAATTGCCACTTGTGAATATTTGTTTATAACAATTGAACTTTGAAATTCTCACCTACACTTTGTATGATCATGAACTAGAAGAAACAACATGACAGTTGCGTATTCATATGATACATTGAAAACCAATTGAAAAATCTTAGTTTCGGGATTCTCAAATATTTGAATTCCTTTGAAAAAACTTGATCACGACGCTTTCATTCATTTCTTAACGTGTTTAACCTTCTATCTGACAGGAACATATTTGGTCGATCAACTATATGACTAATAGAACAATCTGAGAAATACCAATTTGATCAAAACTATAACTGAACCCTTATCGTTTGTTCAATTTTATCCACAACGTCAAATACGTTGCAGCGTGCATCACACACCAAATCAATACAATCAACGAAAAATTGGATACCAAATCAATGTCGACGATGTCCATTTCGGTCAGGAACTTGGTCGGGTCTGCGTATGGACAGTATTCGCTGGTTTCTGCACACGGGAGCTTTCCCCTGTTCAGACCATATACAGAGTAAACGAGGCTAGTGAAGGCGGCTCTGTAGTAGCTGAGAGTGAAAATCCATTTAAAGTGCATCGGAGTATCTAATTCTCGAATGCAGAAACCGAAGACCGACAGGAAGCAAGCAAGTACTGGGGCGACGAATACCGCAACCTGGAAAAAGAGTTTCATGATTTATATTATTACAATTTTGGGGCTCAATTTCAATATGGAATACGTGTCCCAATTTTGATCAGCCAATAACATGTTTGCTCTTAAATTTCCCAAAACTTTGCTTAGCAAGTAATTTGAGTAATTTGACCTCGAGCCAGTGGTTGAGAAGTATTATGAACTATATTTCATCGAAATTAAGTTTCGATTTTTGAGGATGGATATTTGTAGAAGTATCCAACTTATCAATTGCAAATGTCCTATTTCCTGAAATGGTTGTCAAATATTCAGCCTGAGAACAACTCGCATCGATAGGTAGATTTAGAATTCGTTTTAGAATGTACAATAAATTGAAATAAATGGAGCCTTACTTTGACGGGGGTGGTTGCTCCTATAAAATATCCCATAGACTGAGCACATAAGGAGCAAGCCGTAACGAATAGTACGAACAAATATATCCTGAAGTCCAGAGGTTGGTCAGTGAGCCAGTATGAAATTGCAACGTAGCACCATGTACAAATCACCTGAAATAAAAAAAAATCAATCTATGGCCCTAGTCAAAAAAATATTTTCGGGGGGGTGAGTGAAATATATTGCATCAAGTTTATCTTTATCATCATCGTTTAATGCTTGGTTATTAGCAAAATCATTCAAGGAGGGACTTGAACCCTGATAAACCCCTCGGACTATGGCCATGTATAATGCCAAGTATCCAAGCCTATGGAAGTGAGATCATTTGATCGTTTTTTGGAATTTCTTCCTCTTTCTCGACCACTTGAACGCTCAACACCCCAATATTAAGTTCACCATGGAGACTGAACAGGACCAACGAATAGCATTCCTGGATGTACTGATCGAATGATGTGGGGCTGGACTAACCCATAAAGTATACCGAAAACCCACACACACAGATAGGTACCTGAACGCACTATCGAACCACCATCCCAGCCAGAAGAGAGGAGTCATTTCTACTCTAGCGGAACGTGCTCGAAGAATATGCGAACCAGAACATCTGGGGGAAGAACTGGAACATCTTCAAGTGACCTTGAGGTCGAATGGATACAGTGTACCCGAGATCAACAGGGCCATGAAACTGAAGAATTCCACTGTTCGAAACAGGAAGGACGTTCAGATAGTTGCACATGCATATTTGCCATACATCCCGAGGGTCACAGACATAATTGGAAAACTCCTGGGTAAATACAACATAAAAACTGTATTTAAACCCACAACACCTGTGGAAAGGTATACATCGGTACCACCAAAAGATCCATGGGAACAAGGCTAAAGGAACATGAGAGAAACTGTAGACTAGGGCAAACTGACAAGTCGGCTGTGGCGGAACACGCACTTAATGAGGGTAACCACAGGAGTCTGTTTGAAAATGCAAAACTGATTGCACCCAACCAGGGATACCATAGCCGACTGGTACGGGAGGCAATAGAAATCCACAAACACACGGATAATTTCAACAGAAAAGAAGAAGCTGTCAACCTCAACCGAATATGCAATCCCATTTTAAGAAAATCGATAATAACTGCAGGTAGTTCTTCAAATAATAATGATGATTATTCTCCGAACCCAGATGAGGTAAACAAGGTAATCAATATTAATGACAATTCCCCTAATCCGAATGGAATAATTAGCACCGCAAACTACCTGAATCGGCATAAATACAACTTGCGAAGAAGAAAAAATCTCCAGTCATCGGAGTGAATTTCAAGATGAATGAGCCTCTGAAGAAGCTAGCCACTCGAGCCAGCGAAACGTCAGGAAGAAATTCCAAAAAACGACGGCCTTCAAACCCGAATAAAAGTAGTGATACTGAAAACCTCGGCCGCGAAAGCCTTAACTATTTTGATTCCATATTGTTTTGTCAAAATCACTCGATACTATGATGTCAAATCTTTTGCTGTTAGTCAATAAATGGAGCACTTTATTCATGATTCCCCTACAAATATTGGAATAAAACAGAAGATGGTAAAATGCAAGATGAATAAATATTATTGAGCAACATTAGTTTGATTTGAAAACCAGTATAGCCATAAAAGTATTAGTCTGTAATGTCGGCAACGGACTGATATCTCTTGCCAATGATGAAACAACAAAGTCTCTTTAGATCATAATTTGAAATCTGGAGCAGAGAAAATGACACCCATCAACTAGCCGTAGGTACGTTGAGAGGTTCATAAAATAGATCATTTATATCAAGTGATTTTTAAGAATCATCGTTTCATTCAATCATTTTTTTTTCATAAACCCTCATGGTCAAAGGTAATTTACCTTAGGTAAATACTAATTTTATGAAAAGTTTCATCAATTGAACTATGTTATACTCATACTACCATGAAGTAGTAGTTTCCTTGAAGAATTGTTAGTTAATGAAGTCAACATTTTTCATTCACGTTGAAAATTTAGACAAATTTAAAAAACATGTGACGAAACCAAAGGATTGCCAGCAAGACGAATAAAAACCCTGGTGTGTTGACTTATACCTAGTAGATTGTAAGCAAATTTTCTCGACTTTTCGCTTTCTTGATTTTGATCAATTTTAACTGAAGAGATGCCTTCGAGAGTTTGCCAGCAGAGGCGCACCTTACGTGATTTTAATTTAATCTGTGATGCCATGATATCCGTCTGCTCGACGGCCATTCGACTATTTATAGGTTATGTTTATGTCATGGTCCTATGTTTTGCATGCAATTTCTTGCTTTTTCGCCAAATGCTAGAAATTATGTAGTCATCACATTTTGACTGATTATTAGTTATTCATAATAAATCTAACTATCACTATGAAATCGAACAAATACAAGAACAGCAACGATAAACACTTAAAAAGAATATAAACAAGAAAAATGTGAAAAGAAACAAGAACTAGGTACAAGATTTTGAATATTGAAGGAACTTTCAAATGCATTCAAATTCAAATCGAACTGTCAAACATTTCAAAAAAATTGATAGCTTTTTATTAGATGAACTCTACCTTACGTATTTTGTATACTGATAATTATATTGGTGAACGAAAGATCCCGCAAGAGTTTATCCAATGAGACCGCCGGTATCGAATATCACTCGTAAGCTGCCGCCTCAATGGAAATGTACCCTTAGAAAATCGCATTTGTATCACCATCTCAATACCACCTACCGTCAAAAAATGTAAGTTTACTCTTCGATTTCTCAGGTCGAGAGGAATTGGCTAAACAAAAGCATATAACGATCATGATTTCCATCACTAGTGTATCAAAATATCATAAATATAATAACGGATAATGAAAAAAGCCATTATCAAGTGAAAATACTCAGCCGAAAACAATATTCAATTATATAATGCAATATGGGTTGAGTGTCGTTAAATACTTCAACCTCATCATCCGGAGTTGAAGGGTTGGTATAATGGAAAATACCAAACAGTTATATTTTATGAAATGTATCGATTTTTCGACTGGAACTTATCATTATCATATGACAGTATCACCACTTTGGGCTAAAGAACCTGCCATTTAGTTTAGTAGGTATATACGAAATTGTACTCACTTGGAATGGTATTTCAATCAATATCACAGATAGCAGGTAGGGAGTTAATTTGTACCATCGATTGAAATGCTCCCTGGTTAGTATCTTCATTTCTAATGGAACTGAAACAACGAAAAATAGCTTTGTTCAATTGTTATTAGTGACGTCTAGGTTGAATAAATTTTTCTCGAAATGGCTACTGTAACAGTAAACAAGGCAAAACGAGCTCTAGGCGCCGTTATGGACCTTATGATTAAGTCTAAGATGACCTCATGGGAGGCCAGAATCAAGTTATATGAATCAATAGTCATTTCCTCACTCTCATATTGCGTAGCCGTATGGGGACTGAGGTACCCCGAACTATTAGAACGAATTCAAGTTGCATTTTTCAAAAAAGTTCTTGTCCTTGCCAAAAACACACCAGACTATATAGTTAGAATCGAAACTAGTCGACTGAAGCTATCATGAAATGTGTACTGTCATGGTTACATAAAATTAAAATGATACCCTCGACCCGTCTCCCAAAGATATGTTTACTACGCCTCTTGGAACTTCAGAACTCAGATATTCGGTTTAACTGGGCTCTACAAGTCGAATCCTACCTGTCCCCATTGTACAGTAGGGATCTCTTGCGAAATTTCCAGCATACTGATTTCAAACGACTGTCTCAACAAATTTTAGACTCCTATGAGTCCGCACTCAGGAGAGAAGATAGAAACAAATTGTCCCAATCTGACTTCTCATATTTCTATAAAACTTTTTCCAGTCCATACGGCCTACTCTATTTAAAGTCATCAAACCATATAACCTTTATCAGGATAATTGCCCAATTGAGAACTTGCAACAAAGTTTTCATTAGATTCACTGCAAATGGCTGTTTTTACATAATAAAAACCGATGAAATTTGCACTATCTGTAACCTAGGAGTAAATGAAACTATTGTACATATATTTTTCGAGTGTCCTGTATATGAGAGCCTACGTTTGCACTTTTATCCACAAATCACTACTCTGAACAACTTGCTAGATACTCTCGATACAGATAATATGAAGTCCCTCAAAATGATAGTAAATTATATTTCAGCAACCCTCAAGCTGCGCTCATTTATCATTAAATGAATGATGTTGTCACTACCTCTTCATCTTAGTTATGTTTACTAATATAGCTGTCAATCTCGAATTGTAATTTTCTCTCTCGAGAGCCAACCAAACTCTTTGTTATAAGGATTGTAAATTCTTTTTAAACAATAAATGTATCTATCTATCTAGGGTTGAATAAATTCCAAAATTAATTCTAATTTTCTCAGGTTGTGGTAGGTTAAGAACCCACAAGTACTACCAAGAAAGTATACATCATTCTTGTCGCTTTTCATATATGTTCCTTTTATTTCCCAGATTTCTGAATATTCCTTAAATATGTATATTTCTCGAATATACGCAGTATATCTTGAATACATTATGAACATTCTTAGGATAAAAAAAAAATCCTAAGATAATATCCTACAGATATTTCAAAAATTCTGGATATTTTTTGCAAAATATTCAAACCCTAGTATCGACAGTGCGAGGTAGAACGCCGCGAATTCCTCGTGGCGAATGCTCGGCTTTGCCTCGGACTGTGGATACCGGGGTTGCTCGCTATGAGGCGTTCGCAGCGAGCAGCCTCGCACTGTCGATACTAGGCTTAAGAAAGTATCCCTCGAATATTCATTTAATGACATAATAATCTTATAATAGGGAATATACATGATTTTTTGTTATGTCATGAATTAATCATTTATATCTTCATGACGAAGACAAAAATACAAAAAGGCTTGAAATTATTCAACTATTTTTCAAACTAAAATTATTCGTTGGATTGTCCGATTGTGCTTGGATAACATCACTTACAGTTCCAGATTCACTACAAATCTAGATTGACTAGAAATCGCCACGGGAATACAGGTTTCAATTATTTTACTAATGACAGTATGAATATCGATACCGATAAATCTGTTGTGACATCTGTTATCACATTTCGTTTCAACCAATGGTGACGCGTTTTGTATGTTCGATGAATTATATAAAAACTTGCATCTTAATTTCTTGAAATGTTGGGAATTGTGTAAGGTTCAGAAGTTTTTAAACCACTCACGTGTAGTCACTCTGAAACATGTCGTTCAAACATTATCACTACTGTTTACAGATATATTGTGAAAAAGTTCTAGTGACAGATGAACATTGCCATTTCATTGCTGAATTTCGATGTTCGGAATGATTGCATTCACATATCCAATGCCAGACAACAGTTTCGACATAGGACTCCTCAATGACATTCGACAGAACTTGCGAATGCAAAACGTTTTGAATCGTCTGTTCCTTTCGAAACGAATGTCTGAATCTGGTGCAGATAGGGTCACTGGATCTAGTAAGCTTCGCTTACACGGGTACGGACATTGGGTGGAGCTAATCGGAACGATTACCCAAAAATTGACCAATGGCATTGCACTTCAATTCGTTTAAACAATTTAGAAAAGAAGACAAACTGTCATTTTTCAAATTGACGTGACATTGACATTTTGATGCTCGATGCAGAATGTAAACATTCACAAAGGTTTTCGACTAAAATTTTGGGTGTTTCCTATGGATATTTGACTAATTTTAATTTCCTTTTGATTTTTCGAGTTGAATTCCAATAATTTTGCATGTGCACGCCATATTGACAATACTGCAAGTAATATTTGTAACGTGGCTAGAGGAATGTTGAAACAATACCACGAGTTCTTTAGTACAGTTCATATTTTAGGTTGCTAGACATTAAATTCGATTAAATTCTGAAGTTTTTTTTCTGGAATTTTCAAGAAAATGATAAACCTGATTTAAAAATTTCTACTTTGTCAAACAATAATATTTGGCAATGAAATGTAGAGATGGAGTTCATGTTGACTGTCATTATCTATTTTTCTAGGAATACATTCTATAATATCTATACCATAATAGCATATTCTAAAAAATTATCTTTGAAACTTCAAGAATGTTCGTTTTATAAAGATATACAGATGAAAGTCTCATTCAACACAAGTAAAAAAATGTGAATGAACTAGGATGTCCTATCTTATAGGGCTACCTACGCTGACAATTGATTTAATAATTTGTATGTTTGATACTTCGGAAATGAAGACTATTTCAATCAAGTTACTGGGATTAACAGCAGACTTATACAACAGTTTCAAATAAGATGAAATGGTCATCTTTTTGAATAATAATTGTTCATATGGAATAGTAAGTAATGTTGAACTTCTTATAGTGAATGCTCACTTCGTAAATTTGTGTATTTGGTGATTCTTTCTCAGAATTTCCCATTTGAAGAAATAACTCCTACCCAAGTCCCAGGTAAACATCGAGAAAGGTCCATTTAATTCAAGGTGAAGTTTGTTTTCACTCGCGTTCTATACAAAACTATATTCGGTGATAATCTAGTAAAAAATAGTAAATAACTCATCACTTGGAATGGAAAATAGTTTGTGACTTTTGTCATTGTTTTTACAGTTTTTAACTGAACAAATTTTCATTTCAAAATTTTAAATTTCAAATCAGAATGAAGAATATTGTGTAAGTTGAACTCGGTTAAACTCTATACTCAACAACACATACCACGTTAATTATTTTTGCTCAACAAGCATACACGAACACGAAAGGCGAGTTCTGAAATTCAACAGTAACTTCCGTTAGTTCTATCACCGATGCCTCTCTCTCTGTTTGTCGTTCGTCACAAACAGAGAGAGAGAGAGAGGAATCAGTGACAGAACTGATGGAATTTTCTGTTGAATTTCAGAACTCGCCTGAACTCAAACACTTCTTCTTCTCATATTCTCCGAATTCGTATAAACAAATTATCCTACATTGCGATTGGCCGATTTTTGGGTATCTTCTGGGATTGGCTTATTTACAACAATTTTCGCCAGGGCCTCGCCCATTGTCCGTACCCGAATAAGCGAAGCTTACTAGATCCAGTGACCCTAGGTGCAGATGGTGTAAACGCCATCTGCTAGATGACCTAAGACTCAAACTTCTACTACACCACGTAAACGAGACCTCTAACAACGGGCACATCAAAGCCGTGAGGAATGACCCACTGCGAACGAGAGTCGAGTTTGGTATACTTGATCGCCCCACCAGAGGTGGCGGAGCGCATAACGATTGCAATGAATAAACAAAAAACTTCATTAGGTGTGATTTATACACCACCTGATAATAACAAGTTCGTAGACCATTTTGACGGTTTACTATCATCAGTTGCTTTAAGATTCAAAGGTATTATAGTCTTGGTGGACTTCGATATAAACCTACTGGGTCTTTGTAATTTGGAACCAAAACTAAAACAAATTCTGAATGTATATAACGTGGAACAGTTAGTTGACCAACCAACCAGATTCAGATTCGATTATAATTCTTAAGAGGGCACTTTTCTGGAGTTGATAATTACGTCTGCTGAGATGAATTTATCAGATGTCAGGTGTATTCATATGTCTGAGGATGTCATTGACCATTGTCTGACTTTTACAACAGTACATCAAAGAAAAAAGGCAAATGACCTCAAGAGATTACAACAATATTGACTCAAAAAACTTTGAGAATGACTGTCAAAACGCGAACTGGCAAAATGAACAATTGACCAAGTAATCATAATGCTTCCAAGAACAAGGTCTCGGTAGTGTAGTGGTTAGCATATCTGCCTATCAAGCGGAAGGCCGGGGTTCGAATCCTCGCCGGGCCACCGTGCTGGGTAATCGCACGTTAAAAGGTAAGGCCTCGTTGATCCATTGCTCGCACAAGTTTCGACTTCTGAGGGTTGACGTTCGTCAGCTGGTTAACGGAAACGAACAATTTTAGAACAATTAGAACAAAAATGAACTTGCTGAATGTCCATGCTCCTACAATAAATATCACCATCATTGAAAAACCATTCACCCCCTAGATTAGCGATGTAGTTAAAAGAATGGTAAATCTTCGAGGTAAAGCTCAAGCAATGAACAATCTAAAAAAAAACCAATAGAGCTATCAAAAATCAATAACGAGCATACTTAGACCTGAAAATCGTTATTCATTCTGGAAAATATCAAAAACCTGAAACTTGCAGAATCAAAAAACTATAACATCCCTGCAGAACTCTTGAATGCAGGAGAGCTGAATAATCATTCCCCAAATCAAATTTATGAAAATAATATTAACAAATTGTCTGTTACGAACCACTATTCCTCGAGGCTACATGTTAACGTGAATGAAAATTCAAAGTCAGAAATTCCTCACATCGAAACTCACGAGATCACTGAATATGTCAGCAGAATAAAAACTGGAGATGTTGAGCATGAATAAAAGCCATGAAATTGTACATTGCATATTGTTCAGAAGCTTCAAAACACAATAAATCAATCAATATCTGAGTAGACTATCAAATTTGAACGATTTAAGACCCATCAGCACCCTGCCAGCGATCTCTAAGGTAATTGAAAGGCATTTTCACACTGCTGTGAGTGAATACTTGGAAGACAACGGTTTCTGTAGTGTTCAACAGTCTGTATTCAAAAGGAACCACAGTGCCTGTATCGCCTGAGCTTGTATTGTAGACGTCAAAAATGAAGGTATAGACATTATACAGTGCTTCTCCCCCCTCTTATCTTTGGAACGAATATACATAAAAAGTGAATTATGGAAACGGAATGTTAAAGGTTGCAAACTTCCCTACGAGTGATGATAGATGACGAAATCGGCAAAGATGACGTTGAGAGACCATTGTGACCAATAATTTTAAATGGAACCCTACGGCAGGCGACACCTCTTTCAATAGGCATCGAAAAGTTCAATGATACCAATTTTGTTTGTTTATGTCAGCTTTAGCAACTGGCTGTTGAAAAACGCAAAGCTGTGATGAATTAAAACAATTGATACTAACATTCAAAATTCAAGCTCCACCTAGAAACAGTCGTCAAATAAGCTGACGTTTTTGTTAGTCTTCCCAATTCGACGTTTTTGTACTTGTCATTACTCTGAAGCTCTTGACATCATGACATTTTGCTATCCGAATTACCGATAGTGTTAACTGATGGTTCAGATCATTCATCTGCAGTCGCAGACAATGTGCGTCGATTGCCTCGGAATTTATATTTGTGTCATCAACTTTCAAAGAAGTTTCAAATACTTGGACCCCGTTTTTTCTGTCTATGTTTCTGATATGAAAACTGCTTTGGATGCTAGCAAGCTACATCAATATGCTGATGATTCTCAAACATATGGTGAATTTGATCCAATAAATTACATACAAATACAATCAACAATCCCATTAGAGCTGGAGAAAATAAAAAAATATGCTGAAGATCACTTTAAAAATGAATATGAAGCATAAGTATTTGGATCACGTAACTCTCGCATCTTACTACAATCTGTTAACTGCTCTGTCACATTTGGCCAAACGAATGTTCCAGTCGTATTGGATGCTCGAAATTTAGCCATGGAATTCGATAGTGGTTTAACCTTCGGAAATCATGAAATAATTAGGCGAAAAATAGCTTGGATGAGATTGAAAGCAATGCACACTTATGAACATGTTTTCAATGAAAAAACAAAATTTTAACTGTGTTATATCCCAATACTATAATCACTCGATTATGGGGATATATTGTATGTTACCAATGAATAACAGTGGAAACATCAGATAAAATAGAATAGGTAGTTCCAAAATGCTTGCTCGAGATTTCAAAACAATATTCCATACAGAAAGCAAATAATATATGAGGAACCGACGGTTATTGCATTATTATTTTTTCAGTTTCAGTATTCTTCATAAGAAAGAATCAAAGTATTCATTCGTAAGTTTGAACCCTCATATGCATACTTATAGTACAAGAGACACCACGATAACTTCAGATTACCACGATACCACACAAGTTCATACCATATTTCCTCCACTTCGTATCTGCACGAATGTGGAATGAGTTACGAAATGAAATAAAGAATAATGGGTTATTCAATTTAAAGAAGATAATTAAACAATTTTCATTATAAAACCAAGCTCCGAAATTTGAAGTTGCCTGTTCATCCCGGACTGTGTACATGGAAATATTATTTTGTACATGTTTCAATTGATTTTTATGTAGACTTCAGCACCTTTTTTACAAATAATTTGTTTGTTCGATTTTGTTTCTCAGTAGTCATATATATGTCTATAATAATTATTTTATATATATATATATATAAATATATATATATATATATATATATATTAAATGGCGAGATGGAAGATCAATTCAGTTAAATCTCAATTTAAATCATCTTTCGAACAATCTGTTCAGGCCAGTCTCAAATTACCTACACAGTAGGTTTCGGCTGGCATCTGTCAGAAAACAACTACTCCCCTGGCTGACACCACGAAGGGCATTGAATTATATCCGACCAGGTGCCAGTGCAGGTTTCTTCACAGAAGGAAATCCTGCATTTGCTTTCGTCGATACAAATGAAAGAATTGATTTTCAATTATAGGGACGGACACACTTGCAGACCGGTTTCGGGCTATTTGGCCACTCGTCAGTGCAAGGCAGTGCCGTCATCAACATAAAGTCGATGATTTCCCATAATTAAAAATCAAACTCCTACTCGAGTATCAAGCCCCGGCCAAAGCTGATGCGAACAACGAAGTTATTACGCCATCTACCAATGGACGAGGTATTCCAAAAGCAAACCGAATTCGCCCATTCCTCCTGCGAGGAAAATGTAAAAACACTTGACATAGTCAAGTATCGTGTAGGAGTTTGATTTTTAATTACTTTGTAGGTAATTTGAGACTGGCCTGAACAGATTGTTCGAAAGATTATTTGATTTAACGCCAGTCTTCAAGTATGCCCACTGACTATGTCGTGTTTTTACATTTTCCTCGCAGGAGGAATGGGCGAATTCGGTTTGCTTTTGGAATACCTCGTCCATTGGTAGATGGCGTAATAACTTCGTTGTTCGCATCAGCTTTGGCCGGGGCTTGATACTCGTGAAGGAGTTTGATTTTTAATTATGGGAAATCATCGACTTTATGTTGATGATGGCACTGCCTTGCACTGACGAGTGGCCAAATAGCCCGAAACCGGTCTGCAAGTGTGTCCGTCCCTATAATTGAAAATCAATTCCTTCATTTGTATCGACGAAAGCAAATGCAGGATTCACTTCTGTGAAGAAACCTGCACTGACACCTAGTCGGATATAATTCAATGCCCTTCGTGGTATTAGCCAGGGGAGTAGTTGTTTTCTGACAGGTGCCAGCCGAAACCTACTGTGTAGGTAATTTGAGACTGGCCTGAACAGATTGTTCGAAAGATGATTTGATTTAACGCCAGTCTTCAAGTATGCCCACTGACTATGTCAAGTGTTTTTAAATCTCAATTTGATTTATCTCTTTCTGTGAATAATGAATTGCCATGTGATTCGAAAGGGTGAATAAAATGAATAAACTTAACTTGCAGAAAAAGGCTGCAACCCCTGATAAAAATCAGAATTTCGATGTGGTGCAGATGGTGCAAATCTCAAAGGCGAAACGCTATTCGCTGCAGACTCAAAGTCCTCATATACCAAGTAGAAGAGACGTAAAAATGATATAATATGATTCATTCAACAAACTGATTGAATCTGTCAATGAAGCTAAATGATATCATGGATACGTCGATAGCCACCTTGATTTTTGATAATAAATGCAATTTTGGCAGCGAAAAATGGGGGCATGAATATATAAATGTCACTTTTGCCTTTTCAGTTATTAGATTCAAGTTTTTTCAGTTGAATAACAATAAAAAATGTTGGGATCGTGCAAAAAACGCAATAACTCTGTCGAACGTTAAGCGCTACCGATCACAGACAATAATTGGAATCATCATCACTATGCTCTTCAAAACAATTGTGTTCGATTGGTGAAATGTGCTCAGCGTTCTTGATAGTTGATAAATTAGAAAAACCTATTTCGAATAAAGTATTGCATTGATGGAAGTTTTTGCTTATGGTACACAAGTAAAGTTATATATTGAACATAGAACCCCTGCACATAGATTAACTTCCGTGATTTGCGTGAACTCGACCTTGAGACGATATTCTGATTACATGAGTTTCAATCGCAAGCATGTTGATGACATTTTTCATTCTCAATTTTGGAAAGTGACCAGTATCTAATTGACCTTAGGACCTCCGAAGCAAAATGTACATAAATTTAGATACTATTGTGTGGTGAAACAATTGACGCAGTTCACATACTCAGTAAACGATGAGATTGGAATCTTTGGTGCAAAAGTTGAAACTTTTCCTAGAGATCAATTACCCTTATACCAAACTGATATTTTTGCACAAGACGCGCGTTTCGCTAAGTAGGTTATCATCTTCAGGAGAAGAAATTTATCTAAAATAAGTAGGTAGTATCAATTTTCTTTAGGTTAGGTTAGGTCTTCAGGAGGAAAAAATTATCTAAAATAACTAGTATCAATTTTCTTTCCCTGAAGATGCTAACCTTGTCAGCGAAACGCGTTAGAGTAATTGATCTCTAGGAAAAGTTCCACATAGTGTCAATATCAAAATGTGCCCCTCATTGCTTATGCATATCTTTATTTTTATCAACGAATATAATGATTCAGAACCTGATATCAGGTGGTGAAGTATCACAATTGATCCACAAAATTCAAATATTACTGACAATCCAGAAATTAAATTATACAATAAAAAATATCAAAGATTCTATCGAATTGAACTCGCCGATACTCGATGAAAATCCTTATTAACAAACATATTATAATAACAGTTTTGTAAAACCATTGTCAGTCAGAATCGTACAGGAAACTTTGATATTTTTGTTACGAGAATCTAGTTGCGTTAAGAAAACTATCTGGTATATTTTATGATATCCATTGAATGCCAACGTCCAAAAAAACGTCATTGTATGTTGTAGGAATGAAGACCTAATCGGACATTGATACAAAGATGTACACCCACTGACGTTTGGACCTAAATGGAAGTTAATTAATAATAATAATACGGTACTGCCTTACGCTCCAGGGGATATTGACTCCGTTGGAACTTTTCATTCCCCACCCTCAGGCAAATACAAGGCAATAAGCCTGATATAGTCCTCTTCGACCACCAAAGTGAGACGATATTCGTTATTGAGTTTTCGGCCCCTGCCGAAACGCGAAACGAATATCGTCCGAAAAGAGGAGGAAAAACGAATATCGTCGGAAAAGAGGAAAAACGGACAAAGTACCAGGATTTACTTTACGAACTCCTTTACACCCGGACTATTCTGTCAAGTTAGTGGTTCTGATTATAGGTGTTCTCGGTGGTTTCAGACCAACGCTATTCTCGGAGCTCAAGATCATACCGGCATGCCGCAATGCGGCAGAGATCTTGGCCGGCCGCATGCAGAAGGCCGTTATTCTCGGTTCGTTGCGTCTGCTCAGGACTCACGATTCTCGGAGCCAGTGACAACTTACCCCGAGGCGCGGGGAGTGGTCATTGGTTAATTATACTAGCACGTCCGCCCACTGGGTCGGAGCAGTGGGGAGTACGGACCCGACTAGGCTTGTTTAGACGACGTATGTAATAATAATAATTGGACGGGCCCTTTATATAGGTACAAAGAGCACTAAGATTGGAAATTGGTACTTTTTCATGGAAACTTCCGAGGATATGGTACTCAGGACTGCCACTAAGCGCCCCAAATGTCTTATACACTTCTCAGCCAACAAGGAGGCTACACCAACGTCTCTATGATATCGCATGGAAAATAGATATCCAGGTAAAGTCGTTCAGGAATATCCTCCGGATGTCAAACAATGATTTTACATAGATGTCTAACTTATGATGTCTTATCAATTATTGAGACGAAATAGACGGGAAATCCAACAGCAGTATTTTTCTTGCTATTCATGATAAAAGTGAAGGAGATGAAGCAATTTACCCAAGTTGATACTATGGTGAATCGAGAACGGCTAAGGTTATACCGTTTTCCCAAGGAATGACAGAAACAGATATTGGAAAGGAAGAGTATATTATTTGTTACAATATAGAAAACGAGTATTTTGAACTATTTTCCCTCAGCTATCATGCCTAAGCAAGTATTTTCAAGTGTGTCGTACCGTCACCAAAGACAATTGATTAAATCCGATATTAGTAAAGTTGGATGAAGTTTTTCTCTATATCGACTGTGATATTAATTGTCTAGAAATCGAAAAAAAACATAATGTACCAAAACCACTCTGTCATGAGCATGGTGATGATCAACCATCGAAAAAATACATGATATCGAAATCACAGAATCCTCATCATCACATTATATATAAAATATCATTAATAGAGAACAACCTCGATTACCCAAAATCAGTCGAATTCAACATTTGTTCTGCAAATTGAATTAGCTTCTTTGAAATCAATACAGTATTAATTCTCATTCAGAAGGAAATACCTTGGTTAGCGGGAGGCGTGTCGAGTAATGGTATTTACGGCTTGATTTTTTACTAACTGAGTCTCACCTAATATTCCACACGTTCCTACTATAAATATATCGTTTGTATGGTGCAGGATTGTAGATATGACTGAGACGTGTAAATAGACACTTTAAAATAGAGTTCTATTTCCCAAATATCAAACTGGAAAGAAATACTTTCAGTCTTCAGAAGTTGATAATCCAACGAACTATTGATTTTAGTTTGGAATTGAGATTTTATGTCACTGTTATCTTTCGTTCAGCAGTTATTCGTTTATCCAAGGGTTGTGGAGATGTGATTGATTTTTTGTCGAAGAAGTAATTTTTGATATTGTTTATCTTCGATTTCAAGTGATACCCTAGTTCATATTGCTCTGAAGGTTTTGTGAGGAGATGGGTTGGAACTTTTTGTAGATCAGTTACCCCAATGCCAAATTAATATTATTTGCACTCGATGCGAATTATATTCTCGCTCACCCAAAAGGGTTTTTTAGAACTTTTTATTTGAACAGAGTAACAACTTGAAAGTATGAAATATAATTACAGACAATTACAAATCGAACCTATTTATATATAAATTATTGTCGACTTGCAGATAACAGCAATGAATAATTGATGTCGTCTTCGGGTTATCGAACGATATCCCTCTGATGTAAGGGGTTATCGAACTGTAACTGCTTCATCCCCTCAGGAAGTCTTGCAAAGGACGATGCTTCGTGTTCGGGAAGTGGTGGATCATCATTGGATGGTTCTTTCTTCGTTTCCCTTTTCAATCTGTAAAATACGTATAGAATGAAGATGGTGAATGAAATATAAGTGGGAGTCATCCAGAAATGACTAGTATCAGATTGCCTGGTTTCTTCTGTGATGAGTTGTAACCTTTCGTCTTCTAGGGTCAGATGTTGTAGTTCATCCAAGAAAATCTACACTATTTTCAGCGGTTCAAATCTTCACTTTTGAAAACGCTGTTGTGGATTTTATCGACCCTTGCCAGAGATACTGCCGTTTCTGAGTCGTTCAGTGTTTGTAAAATAACTCGAAGGGTGATTTGATTCAATACGTTTCTGGTTTCTAGATAGTAATTGAAGTAAAAAACTAGCCAATTGAGGTTGGTTTCAATCCTTTTGACTTTTATCGAGATGGTTTTTGATTATGTGTGAGTAACGAGATGGTTTCATTGTAGCTTTCCATTATTTTGGTGTCCGAACTGATATGTTGATTCACACGGCTTATTATGTTTCTTTGATTGTTTTTCAGATTTTTTTTTGATCACACTTCCAAAGCCATCTATGATTCCTTTTTTGGTTCTACTGAGAGAATAAAGAGGCTGTAGCTTTTCCTTGGCAGTTTTTAGCTGGTACTTCAGTCCTTCTTCGAAATTCTGCAAGTTGGATAAATAAGGGTCACTTAGCCCGTTGAAAATTGCCTGGAGACGGCATCATATTGGGATTCTATGGCGAATATCACTTTGTGGATTGATTGAGGATCGTAGTAGTGGATGAAATCGTGGGTAAAAGTCTTGATCTTCGCTTGTCCCATTTTGGGGGAGAGTAATCCTGAATTGCTGTTGAGGTTTTGGATCTGAATTTCCCGTACCCTCATGAGATAAAGGCTCTAAAGGGGCGAAGAATTTAGTTATTATACAAATGTCTAATATTCTTCTTATGGATGTTTGCTTTTTATGCTCGGACTGTTAATGGTCTTTTTGTACGGATTTTGGGGAGAAGGGTGGTAGCAATTAGTTTCTTTTCACTGTTTTTCTTGTGTACACTTTAGTGCAGGGTTTGTATGTATTAGGGGTTACCCTTTTCTTGTTTCTCTTCTCCATAATGTCTGACTTCTGTTTCTGTAAATCTTCATTGATTTTCCTACATATTTTCTTCGTTTCCTCTCTGTGATGTTGGAAGTAGTTGTTGATTAAGGCTCGTCTTATATTGATATCGAATGGATCTTGTCTATTGGGATGTCCGTTCAGCTGAATGAATGGAGTTATTGTATCCTAGAATAGCATCGAGCATCTGTTCTTTGATGTATCTTTTCTTATGCGTTTGTCTCAATATTTTCAAGTACTCGATTAATGTGGAATAGAATCTTGCAGCTATCTCGTTTGACTGAGGATTCTCTGGAGTGGTGGCGTGAATGTTGACTTTTTGTGTCAACAAATTCTTGAATCAGTCCATTTTCGAATTCCGTTCCATTATCTGTGACGATCATATATTGTATTCCATGGTGGCTGATGACTACTAAGAGAGCGTTGAGAGTGTTGATAGCATTACATCCCTCTATTGGATACGCTTGGCCATATTTTGAAAATGCATCTACAATCGTCAGGAATTTTTGTCCACTAGCCTGAAAGGTATCCATGTGTATTATTTCAAGAGGCTTTGTTGGAATAGGTGTTAGCATAAACTTTGGCAACTCTGGTCTTTGATCAAACTTATTGATGTGAGAAGTCTTACAGAAGTTGATAGCATCTCCGATATTCTTTTTGATATTGGGCCAATAGTACAAACTTTCGATTCAAGTTTCCGTTCCGGTGATTCCCCTATGGATTGTTTTTCCTTCATGCTGCTGCGTCATTATTTCTTTTTGTCTATTTGGGCAATTGACATCTTCCAGAAAGCGGTTACATTTCATAAGATCGAAAGAGGCAAACGTTTTCATCCAGATTGTCATTTCATAACTGGGCAGGGTATCTTCTCTTATTCGGGAACATTTCTTTATTACCGTTCTTGCTCGGTTATAGCTAACGTGACCATTTATTTTTTGACTCAAAACGGGACATTCGTTTATTTATATTCAGTCAGGTATCCTATTATAGACCCTGTGAACACAAACTTTGTGCCCATAGCAAAAATGTTAACATTACTAACTGCACAAAATGTAGGCACCAACTTAACGTGTTTACGACTTCACTTCGTCAAAAATTAGTGAGTTATGTAACGTAGATAATACAAATCATTTGAATTGTAAGCGATTTGCAAAAATAAATAACGCACATGCAGAACAAATGAGTACGAATTGTAAATCAAGAGTTAGATACGTCAATCATATTTTTCTTGCTGAATATATCTTTTTATTTGGAAAATACAAGTGTTCTTTGTTAGGTCAATTAGCAGATAGTCGATGAAAGAAAAAAACACATTTTAGAGTTATTTATTCAGAAAAAGTTAGTTAATTTTGATAAACGAACGAAGTTAAGTAAACAAACGAGGTTCAGTTGAATTTATAATTATCAGAGGAATGAATTTGCTTTAATATAGCTGGTGATGATTTCAAGCGAGCATGAAACTCCTAGCACGTTTTTTTATATTCTCCTCAATTCTTAACATTGCCTTCAAACAAGTGACCTATAAGTTAAAGCTCACTCGTTTGAAGATGACTCGATTATTGAAGACGGGCTCTCTCTGACTTTATGGTTGGTTATGCCACTAGTATCTTCATCTGGGTTAGCTTTCGGGTTCAGGTTCACACATTTCTTTTCTCTTTCGGTTGAGGGTTCATTCTGAATCTGGTGTTCGTGTGGTACGGGTTATTTGTCTTTAGGGAAATAGTAATGAAAGCAATCTTCAAATAGATCGTTGACGATGTCATCCGTTGAACTTCTGATGGAGGTTGGTTGAATAAAGATGACTTCGTCGTCATTGAAGTTAGCTTCTTCGTGTGTGTCTCTATTCTAGAGAGCGCATCGGCGTTGGTATTGCTCGTGCCTTTTCTGTAGATCACTTCGTGATCATACTTTACTAGCTTCAGTCGCCATCGGACAAGTTTTGAATTTGGTTCCTTCGAGGAAAAGAGCCACTGGAGGGGTCAATGATTAGAAAAAAACATGAATTTTTCCCGAAGAGATACGGTCGGAAATATTTATTTGCCCAAAGTATTGCTAGCATTTCCTTTTCAATGGTAGAGTACTCCATTTCAGTTTCATTCAGGGTCATGGATGCGTTAGCTATTGGTTTGTCTTTCTCTATAGGGCCTTGGAATATAACGGCTCCTCTGGAAAAATTACTAACGTCTGAGGTCAGATTAAAGGGCTTTGTGAAGTCCGGGTAGTGTAGTGGTGATTCATTGGTAAGCGGGTTTTTGCAAGTTTGAACTCATTTCAGGAACTCTAGCGTATATTCTACATGGACATTTTTCTTGAGACAGGAGGTTAACGGTTTGGCGAGGCCTGATGAATTTCTTGTAGTGCCTTAGGAGTCCAAGTAATCCTCTGATCTTTGACAGTTCGAGATACTGGATAGTCCATAATTGCTTTGACTTTTGCTGGGTTTGGTTTAATCCTATTTTGAGTGACGATGTATCCTAGAAAGCTGACTTCTTTTTCAGGAATTCGCACATGTTCAATTGTATTTTGAAACCAGTTTCTTGTAGGCGTTGGAATACTTTTGTAAGGTTAACCATAGGCTCCTGCAGAGATTTAGAGAAGATAATTATGTCGTTCTTATAAATCATGCAGATAGACCCTTGTAGGCAGGCCCTTTAGGACATTTTATAGTCCAAATGGCATCCTCAGGTACTCCTGCCCGTTTTCGACGTTGAATGCGGTCTTAGAGATGTTGCCTTCTGCCATTTCTATTTGGTGAAAGCCGCTTGCCAGATCCAGAAATGTGAAATATTGACTTCTTCCCAGTTTGTCGAGGATGTCGAAAATGTTCGGAATCAAGTATTGTCTTCTCATTGACCTTGCAGAAATCCACCGTCCAGTTTTCTGGAAACGACTCAAATTGGCGAGGACCAGGGAGATGGGCTAGGTCCGATGATACCGTGGTCCAATAATGAAGTTATTTGCTTCTTGACTTCTTCTTTGTGTACATATGGATATCGGTATGATTTGGTGTAGACTAGAATTTCGTCCTTTGTTTTCATATAGTGTTTGACCTGATTGGTGAATGTGAGTGAGGAACCCGGATGGTGAAAAATATCGGCATATCTCCTGGATTATTTTCTGATAAGCATTTCCTATTCTGGATTGAGACGCTCCGTTCTGATTAGATCATCTATATTGTTGATTGGGTCTGTGTTTTCTGATGGGATTATGTCAGCAGAATAGATATGATGCTCTTGAAGATGTATTGAGTTGCTGTGTAATGGTTCTACAGAAAGATTTGGAGGTTATCTGGGCTGGATTTTACGATTTCTGTCCAGGCCAGATGATCGCAGAGCTTCACGGATGTAAGCGCCTTGCAGTTCCTGTCTTGGTATCATGATGGTTCCATTCTTCTCTTTTACCGATAGTCGTACTTGTGTCACGCTGTCTGGCTCCAATTGAATAAGAGTAGAACTGAGTCTTATTGATTTCGTAGTACTGATTGGGAGAGGAGAGTGCCATCAAAAGTTTGATGGAATTTGAAATTTTTGGAAATACCATAAGAGTTCAACTCAGGAAATATGGAAATTTCTGCACTGTAAGAATTCTTGGTACGTTTGAGGAAAGATAGTAGAAAAGGGCACTCAGTAAAGGAATAAAAATATTCACAACAATGTCGCACTTTACTCAATTTCGAAATCCTTAAGATGAAGGAAATCTTCTTTCCATCACTTGCACTGCTTCATGCATCCTGCTTGCGACACCCACGTGAACTCGTGTCGTGAGTACTCTTGCACTTGCAGGTAACCAATTCTGGCCGAGCTCTGGGCACCGGCGGCAGCGTCAGATGAATTGACACCAACCGCTCCCCATGCAGCCTCTACCCGCACTCCGAAGGGTCGGTTGGCCGAGGCATGTAGGAACTTTTACAGACACACACCTAAAATATAATTTTTTCAAGTGAAGTTCGTTGCTTGTAGTGCAAAGTTTTCTGCATTAATTTACTTCATTATTAATGAGCCGCATGTGAAGTTGCAGAGGATCACTCGTAGAATGTACAACCAACCAAACATGGCGCTTCTTGTCTCATCTGCCATCTCACCCTCCGCACCAGCCTCTCTGGACCAAAAATCACATTGAGAATAACGGCAGCTGAAAGTTATATCACCTCACGTACACCGTACCTTGGACAAATGCTGAACAAACGAATTCTCTGCATCTTAACATGAGTGACGGTGACAGTAACTAAAGAGATGAAATCAGTCGCAGTGGATGTGTTTATGAAGCATTATATCCACCATTTTGGCCGCTATCTTGAATATCGTACTTCCAGTTGCGGTGATCAATTTCAATAGACTATCATGTTCAATAAGATACTATGAGAGATACAATCAAAAGCATTACTCAATTTACAAAGTGTTGCTGCACTACGCTGTCTATTTTCAAAACCTTCCACAATACCACTCACCATGTTGACTACTGCTTGAATAGTGGACCATGAATTCCTGAATCCGTATTGATACCGGTTGAGAGGATTGTAAACTTCAAAATACGAGTATAAATTTTTTCAGTATTATTTCAAATATTTTGCCAAAAATGCGAACGATAAAACAGGCCAACCATGAAGAAGGTACTCAGAGAAAATGCGTATTCTAATGAATTCGTTAATAAAACCATACAAAAGTTTGAGAGTGATTCGGATAGAGTATAGAGAAAACACCAACATTCATCAAATTCCTCAGATGAAAATGAACATTTCTTGTATCCAAGGGTTTATCGGAAAAAATCGAATTGAGTCGATGTAAGAACAAGATTCAAAACAGCGAACGCAATCAGATCCTTATTGAGTAGAAACAATCCTTTGAATGTGTAACAATGCTTGAGGAAGCAATTGTATAGCGAAACACGTGTGACTGGTTATTGAACCCTTATGAGTGAAAATCTTTCAGAAGACTGTATATTATTTATTAGGGAAGTTGTATTCTGGTAGGTGTTAGTTCTTTAACCTACTCTCTGTAGGTGAGTTGAAGCTTGTCTGAACGAATTGTTCTTTTAGATGATACAGAATAATATTAATTTACGTATGACAGAACAGAAAGGAACGAAGAGAACTCAAACAGGGTACTTGCATTTTGTGGTTCAGATTCCACTTCATAAACTGTAGGTTCCGGGTATCCCCTGCTCGCACAGGCTCTCAAACGAGCTTTCGATGGGTTTCCTGGAAACCTGGGATATTTGTAAAAAAAGAGATCAATGCCTCTTCCAAAAAGGTAAGTCGAACTAGGAAGATTCAATTCGAAGTCGGTTGTATCAAAATGAACACTTGGTTTGGATATTGATGAATGATTCATGTCAGTGTCACATTTTGTCACTTACCGATGATTCTGATCCATTATAAGATTTCAAAAATACTTAAAAAAGGAGGCCGATCAGCTTCTGAAACCCAAAAAATGCTTTTCAGATGGAAGTTGATATTCTTCTATCGAGTTCGAATCATCGTTACATGATTAAGTTCTGCTCTTCGTGACGCCGGAACTGAATGTTGTTCACGCATAATTTAATCCATACCATATTCAGGAGAAGAAAAATTAGGGCAATTGATCCCTAGAAGTTTCAACTTTTACAGCAAATGTTCCAATCTCATCGTTTGTCCATATGCTTGAAAAGCATCTGATATCAGAATTTTCTGTAAAGAATCCTTGAAGAACAAATTCTAGGTATTGAAAAAACTGCGACTACGACGTGTTTCTTTAATTTCTTCATTTCTGAGACTTGACAATCGATTTACGTGTAACAATTAATTTATTGCTAATCATTAAACTGAGTATTTATCGTACCTCACCGATTTTCCCATTACTGAAATTGAATTTCATTATACCCGAGTATTGAATAATTCATTTGGTGTTACATAAGTAGTTTTATAAGTATTTTCATGTCGAACATATTTTTTTATGATGTACTAAATATTAATTACATCTCATTCTGAAAATGCAACTTGGTAATGACATTGACACGCTTTGCACCCAGATGTAGCCGGGGCCGGTTCCACTTCGATGCCCCCGCTCTGGTGTGAAATTTATATTTCGTTAGTTCCTGGTCAACTTAGAATGATAAACTTTGCTCAATGCCCACTCGACGACCAGGGGCGGATCTAGGGGGAAAATAAAGATGAATGTTCACCACAAAATATTGTTTTTCCCTATGAATATTCTCAGTCAGATAAATCATATAAAGATAATAATTTGCGTGAGGTTTGGTGATCCAACTGATATTTTCAACTGATTTATTAGTTATGGGCAAGTGACCAATTCAGTCGTAGATTCACTAAAGTTTATAACTTCATGAAGTTCATCCTTAGTATTCAGGACAACAATATTCTCCATGTTGAAAACTTTCAAGTGTAGATTGAAAACGGAGAATAGGGAAAAATGGTGAGAAATGCACACATACCGTGTGACTCAGACTCATGGTACACCCCCGTTTTCTTTTTCTCTACATATCTAATTCGAACATTAATACTCACTAACAATTCACGACATATCAAAGAAACTTCCAATTTTTCCAAATACATCAACTCATATACATTACCATTGATTTAAAAACTCAATCGTATCCATAATATTCCAATAACCTTCTTTTATTTTCTGAGCATCCGGAAATGAGTGCTTTCAATATTCCGAGGTATCTGGTTAAAAGGATTGTAGATTTGGCAAGTATAATCGTTTGAAAATTTCGTTTTTGGAAAGAGCAAAGTTATTGAATCCGTTTTTTGATATTTGAGTTTGGGTGTCCGATATTCGACATTCCTGTGGAGGTAAGAGGGTAAGACATTCATCGTCTTCAACTAACACCAAATATCACTCTGGTTCGGCGGATTTTCTGAATTTCATTTTTATATTGAAACAATGAGCCAGGCAATACAGTGAATCTAGATAGTTGAACCATTGTTTATAGAGATATAGTTAGCAGCGCCGGATTTAGACTTTGGCGGCCCATAGGCAGAGCATGTGGTGGAGGCCCTCAAATCGTTTGTGGTTAACTGTTGAAAGGTCAAGTTGAAGAAGAGAGCAACTGAATAAGTTGGCTAACATAACGTTCATTCAAAATTATAGATACCTGAAAGCTGAATTATTTTTCGTCTTATTTTCACATTGATAAATGAATCAATAATATTGTTGAAGTCTGTTTCTCTCAAAACATCACTTTCTAAACTGAGGAGAGTCAAAATATCTGTCCTCGGTCATTGAACTTCGGAGTTTATTTTTGATAAGATTCAGTTTTGAAAACGATATTTCGGCAGTACAGTTTGTCACCATTAGTCTGAGATAAATTCTCAATATTACCTCAACATTGGGAAAGCACTCTTTTACATTGTTTTTACACAATAATTCATACATCCATCTCTCATATCCAATTTCTTTTCTTCTCTTCTGTTCAAATTTTTCATACTGAACTATAAATAGTTTGAAATATATGAATTCATTGCCAAGAGTATCACCTATGTCGTCGCAATAGGTTTTCACCAAGTTTTCGCTGGCAGACAATAGTAATTTACGTAACAAGTCCGGAAAATACTGTTTTTTTGGACGAGTAGACAAAATTCTAGGACGAGCCTTAGGCGAGTACTGGAAGTCTGCGAGTCCAAAAAAAACTGTTTTCGGTCGTGTTGCGTACACTATTTTTTCGGCAACCGACCACTTTCCGGACGCTTTTTCTTTGAGAAAGTAGCATTTTCCTGGCCTAGTCCGGGAAGTACGTACTTTCCGGACTAGGCCGGAAAAATGCTTCTTTCTCAAAGAAAAAGTGTCCGGGAAGTGGGTACTTCCCGGACGCTTGCCGAAAAAATTTCTTGATCAA